>JANQBM010044075.1:0-10174 GCA_025594535.1 Erythroxylum domingense | reverse complement strand
CCCATGTTGTTGAGTCAGATTTCATCTCATAAAGGTCCAAGAGGCATTGTCTTACTCCTTGAATGATGGAGAACCATGGACATGTGAAACACAAGAAGAAAAGCACACATGGTGTGATCGGCCTCAAGGAAGCCTGGGATATGACTTGCTTGGACATAAGCTTGGAAAAGCAGGCTTAGGAGCTAAAATTCAGTCAGATTTGAAGTCTGCATGTGCAAGGCAAAGGGCTGAGCGAAATTACCATATCAAAGGCCCAACTTCATGTCTAATGTTCCTAAAGATCCAATAGAAGATGTTGGTAGCCCAATGACAAGAGCTAGGGCCAAAGCAATGAAGCAGGCATTGAATTGTTTGATCCAAGACCCTTAAGAGATAAAACCCATGTTGTTCAGTCAGATTTCATCTTATAAAGGTCCAAGAAGCATTGTCTTACTCATTGAATGATGGAGAACCATGGACACGTGAAAGATAAGAAGACAAGCATACATGGTGTGATCTGCCTCATGGAAGCCTAGGATATGGCTTGCATGGACATAAGCTTGCAAAAGGTTGCTTAGCAGATTTGCTGTTTGAATGTGCAAGGTAAGGGGCTAAACGAAATTCCCATATCAAAGGCCCAACATTCAAGTCTAATGCCCCTAAAGATCTATTGCAATGAAGCAAACATTGAATTGTTTGATCCAAGACCTTCAAGCGCATATTGTTGTATCAGATTCCATCTCATAAAAGTCTAGGAGGCATTGTCTTACTACTTGAATGATTGAAAACCATGGGCATGTGAAAGACAAGAAGAGAAGCATACGTGGTGTGATCGGCCTCAAGGAATCCTAGGATATGACTTGCTAGGAGATAAGCTTTCAAAAGGAGGCTTAGGAGCTGATATTGGATCAGATTTGAAGTTTGAATGTGCAAGGCAAGGGGCTGAATGAAATTCCCATATCAAAGGCCCAACATTCAAGTTTATTGTTCCTAAAGATCCATTTGAAGATGTTTGAGGCCCAATGACAAGAGCTAGGGCCAAAGCAATGAAGCCAGGGTTGAATTGTTTGATCCAAGACCTTCAAGAGATAAAACCAATGTTGTTGTGTCAGATTTCATCTCATAAAGGTCCAAGAGGCATTGTCTTATTCCTTGTATGATGAAGAACCATGGTCATGTGAAAGACAAGAAGAGAAGTGTACATGCCATGATCGGCCTCAAGGAAGACTAAGATATGACTTACAAGGACATGAGCTTTCGAAAGGAGGCTTAGGAGGTAAAATTGGATCAGATTTGAAGTCTGAATGTACAAGCCTAGGGGCTGAACGAAATTCCCATATCAAAGGCCCAACATTCAAGTTTAATGTTCGTAAAGATTCATTACATGATGTTGTGGGCTCATTGATAAGAGCTAGGCCCAAAGCAATGAAGCAAGTGTTGAATTGTTTGATCCAAGATCTTTAAGAGATAAAACCCATGTTGTTGAGTCAGATTTCATCTCATAAAGGTCCAAGAGGCATTGTCTTGCTCCTTCAATGATGGAGAACCATGGGCGTGTGAAAGACAATAAGAGAAGCATACATAGTGTGATCGGCCTCAAGGAAGCCTAGGATATGACTTACAAGGAGATAAGCTTGCAAAAGGAGGCTTAGGAGCTAAAATTCAATCAGATTTGAAGTCTGACTGTGCGAGGCAAGAGGCTGTACGAAATTCCCATATCAAAGGCCCAACATTCCTGTCTAATGTTTCTAAAGATCCAATATATGATGTTGGAGGCCCAATGACAAGAGCTAGGGCCAAAGCATTGAAGCAAGTATTGAATTGTTTTATCAAAGACCTTCAAGAGATAAAACCCATGTTGTTGAGTAAGATGTCATCTCATAAAGGTCCAAGAGGCATTGTCATACTCCCTTATGTCTTAGAACAATTCACAGATTTCTCAGTCAATCAAGAAAATTGGGTCTAGTCAATTTATTAGAATCCATAAGTGTGCCCAAATTCACACTGGAAGACATCTTCAATAAACCTAAATGTGATGAGAGAAAGAGTGTTAGAATATAAATATGTGCATAATCATAAGGACTTGCATGTCATGCATATAACTCCCACTAGTTTCAAAGAATCCATAGCCCTCACTACAAATCCAAGAAAAATTATGACAGTGTCCTAGTGGGTCGATATTTAATATTTCTATGAATGACCTTAGGTTTATCCAATAAGCCACCTTAGCTCAATCGATAGGTATCGGTCATATCAATTGCATTATAGCTATAACTATCGTCTAGTGCTATCAACTTGTGATGTTTGCACACACATTGGGTTATCAAATTACGCCTCTATCTATGTTGACCTTAAGTTTACTCAACAAATCAATGCTTCTAGTGAAAACTGACCCATTAATCCAAAAATCTTATTTTCATGGTTCGAACATATCCACATAGGGTTTACCCAACAACCCAACTCTAAAAGAATTTTGGTTCTCCCCATATTAATGGAAGGCGTTAGTTTTCATATTATGTGTGAGGGATTTCATATTCTGGTCTCATCTAAGTCAGGATTACAGTCACAATGACTATATGGTATGATTTAGGATGTTTCATCAATCACATTGAATCTATATCCATAACCGTCCATCATTCCTCCTAACCAACCCTAGCATGCATTCTTTAATGCAACCATATCACAAGGTTTTCTTGTATAGGTTGTAACATGTTATGCATTTAAAGATTTGACGTTCAATTCAACTCTTGAACCGAATTGCTTTCTAATGTTGGCATCGGCTAATTTCTCAATCCGTATGTTCTCAATTCCAATTCAAAATGTCAATATACTAAGTGTAATACCCTCTACTTTGATGTCCCCATTAAACACTCTAATTGTATAATGCTTTCCATATTTAGTTATACTAGACATGAAATACTCGAAATAGATTCATACAATATTAATCTCTTAGATTTTCAAATAATTTGAGAACTTCAAACTATCAACCTAAGTATCTCTAGATAATCTCCACTTCATCAAGACTCCTTTGGCACTTGTCACATAACTTATGACTGCCAAAACAATAAGATACTTGAATATACCAACGAGACGCTAATATGACATATCTGTCATCCGAAAATTTTTTGAAACCCTATTTCAAGTCAATCAATTTGGCATGCATACAACATCAAAGTAACATATTTCTGATCAAATAAAAAATAATCTGAGGCATTGAAACCAAAAAATACATAATCACCACTTCAAACAAACCAGGTCCAACAGTTTTCTCAAAAATGTCAAACTCTATCTTTTGCTTGAAAAATCGTTGAAACAATTTCAATAAATGTTGAGAAATTATAGAGGCTATAGCATGTTCCCAAAATATTTCATGAATTTGTTTAGAATTTATTTCCAAAAAAAAATTAACCAACCTCAACAACCAAGCCAATCCAAAATATGTGTTCCTCAACACAGACATTCCTAATAGCACATAAGAAATCCTCAAATAAACATTCAATCACCTAGAAAATATTTTTCCAACTTCATAGAAATTTATAAACATCTTCTTAGAAAGAGAGTGGTGAAAGAAAATCCCAAAAAAAGTTATAGACTTTTTTGTAAGCACGCCTATTCATGTAATGTGCATAAACACAACAACTAGAATAGTAGGGAATTAATTAGCAAAAACATATCAAATCAAATGATAAAATTTTTTCTTCCACAGACATGTTCAGCAACATCTCATGAGCAAATCGAGGCAAGAAAATTTCAAAAACAATATCTCCATACTGATTTTGAATTCAACACAATCAGAATGACAAATGTCACAATCAATTGGTAGCATCACAAATGTTATCGTTTCTCCTTTATACGGGGCACAAGTGGCTCTGATACCATTGTAGGAAAATCTCGGTACATGCATCATATACACGCGGTGTAAAAAACAAAAAAAATATTTCGGGACTTTCTCGAAGTCCAAGATCTATATGCCTATATAAGGAAATACTATTAAACCTAGCTAAAAATTCCCAATTCACATACATATTCATAACACATATATGTATAGGAACTCATGGAATTTACACAAATCAATCATTAATATAATAACCATGTACCTTGTGTGTAGTTTCCTTTGTTCTTCGATCTTCTACTAGTCAAGTTGTCACAAACAACACTGACCAAAACAGACCATCTCCAATGGTATTCACGCAAAGATAAGAGAAACTAACCGAATCAAACTCTTTGATTTGGAAATGGCTATAACAAAGAAAAGAGTGCTAGCTCTCCTCTTTGCTCTATGAAGAGAAAAACCGTGAAAGAGAATGAAGAGGAAGAAGATGAGAAAGATGATGAGAAATTAGGTGAGAATTGTGAAGATTGCTTACTTAACTATTTTCAAGATTATCATCCTACTTGCCTTTTTATTTTTGTCTTTTATTGTTTTTGTCTTTTATCTTTTAAAGACAATAAATGTATAACTTTAAAGAAGCCTCTCATCTTCCATGTTGCACATATCTTTTATATATATAATGATGGAGAACCATGGGCATGTGAAAAATAAGAAGAGAAGCATATATAGTGTGATCCACCTCAAGGAAGCCTAGGATATTACTTGCATGGACATGAGCTTGCAAACGAGGCTTAGGAGATGAAATTGGATCAGATTTGAAGTCTGAATGTGCAAGGCAAGGGACTGAATGGAATTCCCATATCAAAGGCCCAACATTCAGGTCTAATGTTCCTAAAGATCCATTACAAGATGTTGGAGGCCCAATGACAAGAGCTAGGGCCAAAGCAATGAAGCAAGCATTGAATTGTTTGATCCAAAACCTTCAAGAGATAGAGCCCATGTTGTTGAGTCAGATTTCATCTCATAAAGGTCAAAAAGGCATTGTCTTACTCCTTGAAGCCCAACATGAAGTGTCCAAAGACCCATATGGAGTCTAATTAGGAGAAATCACTTAAAATACAATGTAACAACCATGTGCCACTTAAAAATAAGGAGGACGTGATCTATGAGGTCCAATATGTTTAGATCATGTTTTAATTAGTTTCCATTTTGTTTTCCTTGAAAGAAGGTCAACTAGTTAACACCTTTCTAAGTTTATTTTGTTTCCTCTTAAGGATTGATTTGTTTCCTTTTATTTAGTTTCTTCTTTAGGACATTAAGTTAGGAAGTTTTCCTATAAATAGGCACCCTTTATGTACTTTGAAAGGGATTTTTCGTTTAGAAATACTATTGAGTATTATTGGGAGCATTCTTGCTTTCTTTGTATTCTTTAAGAATACTTGACTTATCGAAGGAGTGGTCTTCCTTTGTGGCATCTCAACGTTAGAGTTCTAAGAGACAAATTCTCTTAGGGTTCTTTCCATTGACCAACATTCTTGCTATGGTTCTAAGAGACAAGTTCTCTTAAGGTTATTTTTATTGACCAACATTCTTCTAACCCCTTTTCTCTTTGTGTTCTATTTCTATCTTTTCAATTTTGTTTCTTGTGCTTCCATGTGTGTTTGATTCCAGTTGTTCCTAGGTATAGTTCCATCTTGTTGAAGGTTCTCTAGGATAAGTTCCTATCGGGTCTCCCATCATTTGATATCAGAGTGCTTTGGTTGCTATATTTCAAATAACTATCCTTTTGTTGTTTATTTTTATTCTTCTTCTCTGTCCATTTTTCATCTACTATTTCGTTCACCTTTTGTTCGATTTTTCGGCTGAATAATAGGTGTTTCTTAAAGTTCAGAATCTCTTCTTTTTCCTCATTTTAGAATCATTCAAAACCAAGTTTTCTAGAGCAAGTTACATTAAGTCGAAATTTGAGAGCGTCCAATTTCTGATAATTCCTTTGCATTTTTTTGTTTCCACATTTATTTGTGTGAACTTCAAATTATCTGAAAAAGAAGTAGAATTAAAAATAGAAAAAAAAATTCGTCAAAAAAAGCAAAAAAAGAAATTTGTCAAAAAAGAGAAATTCGTCAAAAAAAGAAGAAGAAGAAAACAATCAGAATGTGTGTGTTGCAATTTCTAGAGAAGTGGAAAACTTTCCTATTTTGTATTGCTTGGACCTCGCTTACTTTCCTATTTTGCCTAGTTTCCTATTTTATTTCTTGCTTCATTCATCTTTCTTTTGCTTCAAGTTTGTGACTTTCCTTAAGGTAATCACTGCCTTAATTCATTCTATTTTTCCTTTACTTGTTTCCAAATTTCTCCACTTTCCCATATTGTTTTATGTTGTTCACTAACATTTTGCAGTTCATAAACATGTCTCAAGAAGATGAATCATATGAACAAGATCTCAATGTCTTTATGAAGGCTGTGCAAGATCAATTCCGGAGGTTGAATGCTAGGTTGGATGACATCCAATCCAAGTCAAACTCTAAAGGTCCTAGAAGGATGTTCCATGAAGAAGATGAAGATGAGCAATTTGAGGATAAAGGCCCCAACACTAGGAGAGGCAGACAAGCTCCTTCTCATAATGAACTTGACAACATAAAATTGAAAATCCCTTCTTTTTAAGGAAAAATGATCCTGAATTGTATTTAGAGTGGGAGAGGAAAGTAGAACATCTATTTGAGTGTCATACATATAGTGAAGAGAAAAAAATAAAAATGACTGTTGTTGAATTTTGTGACTATGCTAGTATTTGGTGGGATCAATTGCAAGTAAATAAAAGGTAGAATAATGAAAGACTAATCCACACATGGCAAGAAATGAAAGCCATCATGAGAAAGCACTTTGCTCCAAGTCATTACTGTCGAGATTTGTTCAAGTGGATGCAAAGAATGAGGCAAAGATCTATGAGTGTTGAAGAGTACCACCAAGATATGGAGATCATCATGATTAGGGCCAATGTTGAGGAAGACATAGAAGCTACCATGAGAAGATCTCTTAATTGTTTGGACCCTAAAATTGCTTCCATTGTAGAGATGCAAAATTTCCTTAACATGGATGAGTTATTGAATAAGGCCATCATGGTAAAAAAGAAATTAAAGATCCAAAATGGTGCTGGATCAAGTTCCTGTAAGAAAAGCTTGAAGGAGTCCAAAAATTTCTTCAAATCCAAGGGAGACATCAAGCTAAAGGAGGAAAGTAATCCTAAATTCTCTACTCCAAATCCTAAGGGTAAAAATGACTCGAAACCCTCTTCTTCTTCTAATCCTTCTTATAAAGTTAAGTGCTTTAAATGTCAAGGTTTTGATCATGTTGCTTCGCAATGCCCTAACAAAAGAACTATGATTTTGATTGAGAATGGTGATGTTGCTAGTGAAAGTAGTGACATTGATGATTTTGATGATGTGCCTCCATTGATGAATGCTTCTGATGTTGATTGTGATGCTAAGGTTGGTGAAGCCCTTATGGCTAGGTGTGCCCTTAATATCCAACCAAAAGAAGATCTTGAAGAAGAGCAACGTGAGCACATCTTTCATACAAGATGTCTCATTAATGGTAAAGTTTGTAGCATGATCATAGATGGTTAAAGTTGTACCAATCTTGCTAGCACTTTACTTGTTGACAAGCTTAATTTTCCTATTTTGAAACATCCTAGACCATATAAATTGCAACGGCTAAATGATTGTGGTGAGATGAAAGTCACCAAACAAGTGATGATTGCATTTTTTGTTGGCAATTATCATAATGAAATTTTATGTGATGTTGCATCTATGTATGCTGGACATGTTTTGCTTAGTAGGCCTTGGAAATTTGATAGGAAAGTTAGGCATGATGGATACAAAATTACTATTCTTTTCCTTTCCATGAGAAAGAATGCAAATTGAGAGCAAAAGAAAAGAAAGAGAGAGAGGTCGTAAAGAAAGAAAAAAGAGAGAAAATAAAACATGATGAGAACCAAGATTAACATGTTCTTGATGGAAAGCTTGCTGCCATGGATGGAGGATTACATGGAGATTCATGTGGGAAACATGCTGCCATAGGTGGACAAGTTGCTGCCAATGATCCATTATATGTTCCTAGTGGGTCAATCACAAGATCAAAATTCAAGAAGATCGAGGAAGCCATCAAGGATTGGTGCACAAAACTTGGACAGATTTATACAATTAGGCCGAATTGGAGTATTCACCATGCAAGAACAAGCCATTCAAGTTAGGCTTGGAAGAGGGAGATCCAATCTTGATCCATTGTATCAAAGTTGTGGAAGACTAAACCAATCTTGAAGATTGCATGTTTGGGCTATGCATTCTTGGACAGATTCTTGAAGATTATATGTTTGGACCATGAATCATGTTCAAGACTCAAGTATTGGTTTATCGAGTTATATTTTCTTAGTGTGGCCGAAATTCTATGTTAGGGAGGCTTTGGTTGTGTTTAAATCTGATTAGATGTCTTTAGATCAGATTTGATTAGTTAGAGTTTGAATTGTAATTAAGTCTTACAATCCTATTCCAAGTGGGATTGGCATGACTTAGACTTTTGCTACAAGTAGGATTAGTTTGTTAAATTCAGATTAGGTTTATCTTGTCTTAGAATCCTACATGTACTAGGATTGGTGTGATACATATTAGATTAGGAAGTTAGAGACTTGGTCAAATCAGATTTGTTATGACCTTGTTTCTTAGAGTTTTATTAGAATTAGTATTTATAAGGTCTTGGACGTTCATTATGAAGGAAGAATTCAGATTATTCAATTGGAAAATGGAGAGAGAGTTTTTCTCCTTAAGTTCTTGAAAGAACAAACCCAGAACTTATCAAAGAAATCCTTTCTTTGTGGCTTTCACAGCACTTCCATTATAACCTTCGTTCAAGTTTCTGTATTCTTTGGGTTTAGAATTTAATACAGTCTAAGTTTCTTTGTCTTTGTTTCTTGGGTGTAGGATCTTTATACCAGGGTTCTTGTCTTTTTATACAAAGGGTCAAGGTCCATCAAAACCAGATTTGTGTTTAGGTTTCTTGGGATCATATAATCAGATTCTTGTGGGTTTTCTAGGGTTCATCTCTTTTGGATTCACATCATTTAGTAATCAGAGCCATCCTAAGCCAAATCTTCTATCCTTCCAATTCAAGATTCACCCTTAACATTTTTGTTTCGGTTATCTATCTTTTCATTTCTGTTTTGCCACACCCAATACACTACCCAAAATTTTCCACCCTCATACCTTAAAACATACCAGCCAACCGCACCTATCCATCCCACCCAAAACAGATTCGATTTTCTTAGTTTTTTTCTCTTGTTTTAGTTCATCTTGTTTCTTTGTTTTTCATTCAATATAGTTTAAGACACCATTAGTGTTCTTGCATAATTAAAAAAAGAAAAAAGAAAAGAAAAGAAAAGAAAGTGCAAGAAACTCCAAGAAAGGGTCAAGAAGTTCAAGAAAGTTAAGTTTTTTCTTCTTTTAACATTCTTTTGTTCTTTTTCTAAACTTCTTCAACCTTGTCTTCTAAAAACACCAGTTCTTGACAACATTTGGATTATTTGAAGGTTTGCTTTGTTCCAAAAGAACTTGATAGAGAAAACAAGAGTGGAAAAAGGCAAGAGTGAGTGAGATTAGCATCAGGAAAAAGCCAAGAAGAGTGAAACATGAGTGGAGTGTCAATCTTTGAGTATAAACACTAAGGGAGTGAGTGAGGTTTTTTTTTCCTTGTTTACTAATATTCATTTGCTATTTTTATTATGTCAAGCATGAGGAAAGTGCTACCAAAGAGAATTCTACAAGCATGGATGGTGATCTCAAGTTCATGATTCAGTCTATGCAACAACAATTTCAACAGTTTGACTTCTTATTTGAGGAGATGAAAGACATAATGGATTCCCTTGAAGCTAACAAGCATTGGAGGCAGCCAAGGAGGGTCCAAAATGCTAGGGAGCAAACTAAATTTTCAGATTATGAAGAAGATGATGCCATGACCGTTTTGCATGATGAGGAGTATGTTGTAGGGGGCTGTTATAGGTAGAGGCCGAGGTAGAGGAGTTAGGGAAAGGATGCATAGTCGAAATTGATGTGGGTAGAAACCTAGAAAGAATGGATATGGTGGACAAAAACTTAGGGAGCATTAAGACGAAGATACCACCATTCCAAGGTAGGAATGACCCTGAAGCTTATCTAGAGTGGGAGAAAAGATTGATTTGATCTTGGATTGCCACAATTATTCGAACAAAAAGAAGGTAAAACTTGCTATTGTGGAATTTAAAGACTATGCTCTTGTATGGTGGGATCAACTAGTGACTAGTAGGAGGAGAAACCTAGAGAGGCCTATTGATAG
>JANQBM010044064.1:0-10175 GCA_025594535.1 Erythroxylum domingense | reverse complement strand
TCAATATGTCCAATTGCAAACTCTAATATGAACCATATTATAGCCATCCGCACAATAAAGGGTAAAATTACTGTTTTGACCTTATGTTGGTTTTTCCTTTTAGATCTCCCATTTTACTCTATATGGTGATTAACATATACGATCTCAACTGGTGCCAGTTTAATCACCAATCTCCATAAAACATCTAGAAGTAATGATATCACTATAAACTCTTTATTTGAGTGAATGTTCCCTGATGCATTTTCAATTAATTCCAACATGCAAACACTAGATTAATATTTTGTAAAAATCCATTCTAATCATATCAAGAATTATAATGAAATATATATGAGTTTAGCACTCATCAAGATTGTGGTCTATAATAAATGTATGCTTAAGTTGTATGTTTTAAGATTAAAGTAACTGTCCACTTTATTCTTTATGAACATACTTGATTCTAGATTCATTTAATAATGCCATTATTGATAGTCAACTACTATCATGATATGAAACTCATCATTCCTTTGAAGTAAACTCTTTTACTTACACAGAGATAAATCACACACTACAGTCTAAATCATAATCAAGCGACCAACTTGATTATTCAGCTGTGAATCCATTATTTTAGATTCTTATAATATACATGTTTCCCATACATCTCTATATATATGTATATTACTTACAAAAGAATCTCGGTACCTTATGACTAGATATATAATGCTCATAAAAACCAAACTATTTTCTTTTATTAATAATAAATATTTTCATTACAAAAGAAATTGGAAGAAAATTAAGTTATAAGTAAGTACACTTGCTTTCTAAGGCACTATATTTACATAACTCCAACATGGTATCTAAAAACTGATACATTTGACATATAAGGCTATTGTGATACAGATTATGCAGGTAATAAAGTCGATCGAAAAAGCACAAATGGTCATTGTCAATTTCTTAGAGGATGTCTAGTATCTTGGTCCTGTAAGAAGCAAAATTACACGACACTTTCGGATACTGAAGTAGAATACAAAACAGATGCCAACTGTTGTGCTTAAATCTTATAGCTGAAACATAAACTACATGATTTTTCTCTAAACTTTTCTCATATTCCTATATTATGTGATAATACTAGTGCTACAATTTTTACTAAAAATCCTATACATCATTTTAAAACTAAGCATATAAAAATCGAACATCATTTTTTTAGAGATCATGTTTTAGAGGGAACCTTGATCTTTTTCATTTTAATGCTGAGAATCAAGTAACTGAAATTTTTACCAAGCTACTCTCTGAAGATGGATTTTGTGTGTTAAGAAAAGAGCTTGGTATGTGCAAACTCTCTAATATTATTTTTGTATGAATATTCTCTGCTACTTGTCTTTGCATTTCATTTAGCAGACTCCTTCTATTCTAATTCCTTAGAAACTTTCTCTTAGTTTAGTAAGTTCTTTAGAGTTAAGAAGGCTGTTCTTAGTTTAGAAGCCTCCTCTTAGGTTAGTAGGTTTCTTCTATATTAGAAGGCTCTTCTTTTTAGAAGCCTTCTTTTAGTTCAACATTCTAAGCGACATATGTCCTAAAAATAAAGTAGTCATTCATGTCATCGTTTCAGTCTTTTAAAAAATGTGAGCGCAGTCTGACAACTCTATGTGTGCATCTGTTAGAGGATAGGCAACCAATTACGTTTCCTCTTCTGGCCTATACGTCTACTCATCCTTTCACGAGATCAACGCTCAGGAATCACTTAGTATACTTTAAGAAAAATTCTCTCATCTTCTCATCTCTTTCATTCTCATTTGTGCTGCTTATTCTCTCTACACCCTAACTCCCTACATTCTTATTACCTCTTATTTTCTCTCTCAAACTTCACCAAGCTCATCTACAATGGCAAGAACATAATCAAAAGGACAAAAGAAAACCCCCCAACTTCTTCTATTAACTATAATGAAGTTCATATTATAGAACCTTTCTCCTCTAAACCTTAAGAGAAGAAAGTGCCTGAAGTGTACTGGATTACAAATGAAAATGATTTAGATAAAGAATCTACTCAATCGATTAGAAAAGAAGAGATATTGCCCAAAGAAAAAAGGGGAAAGAAAATAAAGATAACTACACACAAGTAAGGAAAGACATCAATACCACTAAAAATGTTTGAATCAATGGAATTTCAAATCTACTATAAAACATAGTATAAAAAAGGAAAGATGGTTGCTGGGTGGATCTTTCCTCCTATAATGTTTGATGACATAGGTATAACCATCTCTCCTTACTTTGTTGCCATTAGTTGGGAAAATTGTTTGAAATTAGATGAGACAGTATGCGATGAGCTAATCAAGATATTCTACACACACATAAAAAGGAAGAAATTAATGGAAAGCTAGCCATTGTCTTATGGGTGCATGAATGTGACATTTTAATTTCTGAAGAAATCTTAAGCAATATACTGGAAGCAACTCTAATAGGGAAAAGTAATTTTCCTTATCATAAGTGGGATGTTGATGATCTAAAGTTAGTCAAAGTTGTCAAATCCATCTACCTTTATACTAAGAGTGCCTAAGATAAAAAACACTGGAGTAGGTAATTAGACTTAATACCACGATGCCTTGCATCGCTTTTAGCTACTTCAATTTTTCCCAAGAGTAGCTCAGTTGAAAGGTGTAGTCTTTGGACACTTATGTGGTGTATAATTTGCTAAAAGGGAATGGAATGAATCTTCCATCTATGATCTTAAGGTTTATGATGGATAAGGGGAATCATAAGAATAAAACTACTTGCCTATCTTATGGGATGTTGCTCACCAAGATTTTCAACCATTATGGAGTTCCTTTGCAAATCTAAATTGGTATACACCAGCTAAGTTTCACCCTTCCATTCCCTATCACTTTGGATATAAATTGCAAAACAATGCTTGGGTAGACAAAAGATCTGAAAGAGTAGCAAAAAACCTAGATCTTGCTCCAGACCAACAAACTCCTATTCCTTATCAGGATCAAAATAGTGCAAAACTCCATCAATAACTACCAAACATTTAAGCCAATCAAGAATAAATGTGATAATAAATAGATAGCATGAAAAATCAGCTTCTTGACAGGTATATTTTGCTAAGAAAAATCTTTAAATCCCTTCATTATCTTTATTGCTATTCTTTTATACCTAGCTTATTCGAAGTTGTGATAGTTCCTACCTCCTTATACTCTATTATTTTTTATAATGACAAAAGGGGAGAGTTTATATGGAATTTTTTTTACATATTTCTGCATATATGATGATATATTTCTCAATGCATATTTCTCAATGCTGCCTCGATTATATATGTAATTAATTCTACTGTTGAACTTGTGAAAATCTATGACATATAAATGATATGTTCCTTTCTTAAGAGACATGCTCCTTTTAATTATGTCTAAACATATAAAAGTCATAGGTATCTTTAGAAATCATCTATTATCCCTTTGAATTTTGAAAAATATATCTATCAATACTTGTCATCATCAAAAAGGTTGAGATTGTTAGCTCAAGGTTTATATTTAACAATTTTGATGATAACTATATAATATTTCAAAATTCAAAATTGGATATATTTACTTGTATAGACAATGGTATTATTTTTAAGTGAAATCAATTAATAAGAAAATTATTTCCTTTCTTGCAGGAACTTTCTTAGTAAACTTTCTTTATTAACATCCAAGAGGATCTTATCTTTTTGAACAATTAGTTCTGGAAATTTTTGTTCTAACAGAGATGATATTGAAAATCCAAAGTCAACTCAGAATTAAGAGGAAGTAATGGCTAGTTGAAGAAATTAACTATTTAAAGAAGATCAATAGCATATGTGAAGTAACAAACATACATAGGCATTTGAAACATTTGAGAAGCATATATATTTTTTAGAGTCGTATCATTCTTAATGTGCCTTAGAAAGTGAAATCACTCTATTAAGAGAGAAACTAATAACTAATAACTTATTTTTATTTTACATTTTATTTTTCTACGAGCTTTTAGAAGCTTGTTATATACTTCGAGTGTGGAATCTTAGAGAACCATGAAAAATATGTACTTTTGAGCTTGGAGAGGCTTGTCAAATTTAATACTCAGATTCTTATAGTGAAATATTTAAGTTGGATACTTAGGAACTAGATGGAGGCTTGGTTGTTAGCATAACTAGTATAAATCTACTGTGTCATTCTTTCTCTCTTCCTAACTTTTAAATTTTTGCATTATAAGTTTGTGTTTTCAAGAGGCTCTTATAGTTTTTCAATAGACTTCTTCTACTTTTATAAAGAAAGAAGTTATGTTCGCTTTAAGCATCAACAGGCTCCGATTAATTAACATGCTTATTTCCATTTGAGCTATAGCAGGCTCTTATCGAACGACAAGCCCCTTTCATTTTGAGCGTGAATAGGATCCTTTTAATTAATAAAATTCTTTGGTATTTTAAATAACTAACAGGATCCTTTCTTTTTAGACATTAAGGATCCTTTCAAAGTTTAATAAGACATTTCCATTTATCAACCATGTTGTTTAAGAAGGATTTTAAAGATTTAAAATAACTTGCAAATTTTTTTACACACAATTCACCCCCTCCGGAGTGTGTTTTCTATATTAGGGTTAAGCTCAAGTCTTTTTTGACCTCGAGGTTCCAGGTGTGAGCTTGAGTCTAAGTCTAATCAGACTCGATTAAATTGATTTCCAATTTTTTAAAATTAAAATAGCATCATTATACTTAAAACAAATCATTTTATAGGCTTGAAAAAGACTTGAGCTAGAGCCTGAGTCTAAGTTCAATTGGACTCGATTAAATTTATTTTAAAATTGTATAAAATTAAAAAATATCATTCTAATTAAAAAGACATCATTTTATGTGAATATTTTAGACTTTAAATTAGATAGTCCAAGCTTGAGTTTGGTCTAAAGCCTGAAAGTTTCCAAAAAAAGTTCAAACCTAACTCGAAGCCTAACTTAAAGCTCGATCAACTTAGGTCAGGTCAGACTAGACTATTTTTTCAAACCCTATTGTCAATCATTTTCTTTAATTAAAGGTTTTCAAATATACTATAGTTAGGAAAAAACTAGACGGAACAATAAAATCCTTGTTAATTATACTAGCATATAATAAGTTAAATTTAAAGCAAGAAATTTATAGAACATGTTTTAAAGTTATGCCATTTATGATCTTGTATGAGCTTATATGTGATAGGGAGACCTTATCACCATTTGGTAATGTAATATATGTACCACAGTGGTCTATTTTGGTAGGAAAAGCATCTACGTTGTAGATTATAGGGTATGTACAACATGAGTCTATAACCTATTCATCATGTGAAGAAGAGAGATTGAAGCTATACTTGCAAAGTTGATAAGAGGATTAGAAACACTTGGTTGAATTTGAGTAAGAACTTATTGGATTTATTCTCATTTAAAAGGTAAGTTTGAACCATTAGTGGTACTCTCACTAACTGCTGCAATTGATTTATTGAAAGTATCATATTTGGTTTGAGTTCCATCCTGATGGAATTTTGAATTTTTGGGTTTCTTTTGATATTTTGATTTTGAAAGCGCATTAAGTCCATAATAGTCACAATGATATTAAACACCATCTTAATAAAGTTTGGATTTCTAGGTTTTTTCTGACAACATGATTTTGAATTTACTTCAAGTCCACAATAGTCAAAATAATATTTTGTTTTACCAACATGTAGTTAGAGTTATATAAATATGGTGCCCTGGAAAGCAAGTGTATTTACTTATAACTTAATTTTCTTCCAGTTACTTTTGTAATAAAAATATTTATTATTGACAAAACAAAAGAGTTTGGTTACATTATATATCAAGTCATATGGTACAGAGATTCTTTTGTAAGTAATATACATATACATAGAGATGTATGAGAAACATGTATATTATAAGAATTTAAAATAATTGATTCACAGTTAAAAAATCAAGTTGGTCGCTTGATTATGGTTTAGACTATAGTGTTGCTATTTATCTCCATATAAGTAAAGGAGTTTACTTCAAGGGAATGATGAGTTTCAAATCATGATACTAGTTGACTATCGATAATGGCACTATTAAATGAATCTAGAATCACGTATTTTTTAATAAATAAAGTAGGTCATTACTTTAATCTTAAAACAAATATTTTAGCATTTGCTTATTATGGACCATAATCTTAATGAGCGGTGAACTTATATGTGTTTCATTATAATTCTTTATATGATCGGAATGGATTTTTACAGAGTATTAATCCAGTGTCTGCATGTTGGAATTATTAATTGAAACATGTATTAGGGAACATTTACTCAAATAAAGAGTTTAAAGTGATATCATAACTTTTATATGTTTTGTGGAGATTGGTGATTCAACTGGCCTCAAGAGTTTGACAGACTAGCTACCTATCAAGTCTTAACTCTAAGATGAGATCTTGTTTGTTAATCACTGTATAGAGTAAAATAGGAAGCCTAGAAGGAAAAACCAATATAAGGGTAAAACTGTAATTTTACCCTTTGTTGTGCGGATGACTATAATAAGGTTCATAATAGGGTTTACAATTGGACATCTTATTTGAAATATGTGTTCTCATAATATTTAGTAATTCAAGAGTTCAACTAATTGTCTTTAATGGAATGGCATTTAGTTAATAAGCTAGAATTAATTCTAATGAGATTAAATTAATTCTGGGCATATTGGAGCTTGAATTATTTAAGTCCAATAAGATTTCTTACTTGGCTTCAAGGAAGGTTATCAAGTAAAGTAAGAAATATAAATGGAGGTTTTAAAGCCCATGATTGAATGTTGGGCTTGCACTAATTCATGGTTACTTAGAAGTCCTAATGAACATTTAGAAATGGGCTAGAATTTGGTTTAATTTGATTAATTAGATTAATTAAATTAAAAAAAATCTTAAAGAAATGGAAGGTGCAATTCCGATTTTATTAGGGATAAATGTGCAGCTGCACATTTAGCATTGAATTGCTAAATAAAGATTGTATTTATCATGCTTTATCATCATTAAATCGAGTAATGATCTTACCATTAAATGGTTTAATGGTTGCCTTTTAATAATGGCATGTAATGTAACCTTTTAGCATTTATTTGATTAAAGATGAAAGAGGCGCATTTGATGGATCATCTTCCTTCTTTCATCACTAAAACTGAAATTGACATGTCATTTTAGGTAATTGGTCTATTCATATAGCCATCTTAAAACAAATGAGAAGAGTCTCATTAAATGGCTTCTTTATGTTTTGAATAAAGAATAAAGTAATGCATTAGATGCTTTTTACTTTTCTTTCTTTTCATGCATAACTGAAATTGACAAGTTAAAAGAGAGGTGTTCTTGCATTTTTTGGACTCTCCCTCCTTTTTTGCAAGTGTTGGTCGAAATTTGCATGAGAGGTGTTTCATCTTCGTATGATTATTCTTAATGAGTAGCAAAATTGATTGTGAGGATTGATTGTTGTCTTTCTTCCTCTAATAAAAGAGAATAAGTTTCGAAAACATGAGGCAATGGATTTTTGAGTAGAATTTTGACCCTTAAAAGTTTTGTATGGATCATTAATATCCATAAGAAATTGGGTTTGATGGTCTCTTTGATGGATACTATTATTTTTTTATACATTACCACATGCACAAGTAGAGAAATTATTTTAAATGGAAAGCTTATCCACTAATCGTTTAATGATAGTATAATATGTAGCACTTGAATTGTTACTTTATGAATTACTAGCAATAATTCATTGGATTTTAAAGATGTATACAACATTTTCCTGAAAAAATTTCTCATAAAGACACTGGGTGGTTGTATAGTGTCCATTTTAGGAATATTATGTCAGCCTTAAGAATCAATTAGGTATAAATATTTTCTATGTATTATAGGAAACAAATTATTCTTAGTATCCATTTAGGAAGCTGATTGCTCCATTTTAGTTGTAAGATGGGAAGGCATAGGTGTAAATATTGATATACACAAAGTTGTATTGAGAATCAACGAGAATCAAATTTTACTCCACCAAAAGCACTGTGAAATTGTCACAGTATCATAGCTAAATGCCCATTATATGCTAGAATCATAGAAATTAGACTTGAACTCTAACCACTATTGCTAGTGGAGAAGTCAACGGGGAGAAGAGTGAGGGAAATAACAAAGAATTTATAATTCTCTCACTCTACTACTTATACGCCCCAAACGATCTGGGAATGTTAATCACAACTGTGCAAATCAGAGGTGAAAACTATGAAGAATGGGGAAGAACAATATCGAATGCACTATCAGCTGAAAAAAGCTCATGTTTATTGCTCGAAATTTGTCTAAACTAATGGTATATGGTGAATTTGATGCTACTTGCTTGGATCTTAAATACAATCGAACCAAACTTATGTTCTATTATAACTTATGTATAGAATGTACAAGAATTGTAGGAGGACTTTCGATATAAGTTTTTAACACATTTACCAGCTTAAGGCTAATCTTATCGTAGCCAAATAGGAAGCTTAGGCTATCATAATATATTTCAAAAAATTGGAAATCATCTAGGATGAGTTTGGTCAATTACAAATCAGTCCCTGCATGTCGATGTAGCAGCTACAAGTGCAATGTAATGGCTAAACTAGAGAAGAAGTGTGAGGAAAAATGAATCTATTAATTCCTCATAGGTCTTAATGATACAGTATACGAGACCTTTCAGTCTACTATTTTAAATATGGAACAGTTATTGAGCCCAAGTAGAGTATACTCAATGATTGTGTAAGAGGAATAGAATTGGACCATAGTATAAAGCGAGGAAGAATGAGTGGATGCTCTAGGCTTTACAAAACAGTCGAGTATAGGGGTTCAAGATACTGCTGTATGTTCAAAAGATAAGGGCAGTAGTTGTTCTCACTATGGTAAAACAAGACACAAAAAGAAAGTGTTTTCAGATCATCGGATACCCAGAATGATGGGCATACAAATATCAGGCAACTGGAAAAAGACTGGGTCATGACCAAAGAGGGACTAATGGTGGTGGACATAGACAAGAGGTTCGAGCAAATGCAACCCAGGCTACTATGAATGATGGGTAGCAAACTGCTGTTATGAATGAATCTGACCACAATGGCATACTGAGGCTAAATAGAGACCAATAGGCAACGCTAATTAATTTTTTAAACGCTCTTAAATCAGCAGGAATTACATGTTTGTCTATTAAGAAAATTTTAAGTGAATGGTTAATTGAATTTGGAGCATCCCATTACATGACTGTAGACACTAAATTATTGACTAATGTTCACAAAATCAAATCATGCCCAATAGGACTTCCCAAAAGGAAGCAAACTGTCGCAATAAAGGAAGAAAAATTACATCTGGGTGAAGACGTTTATTTACGTAATGTGCTGTTTGTGCCACATATGAATTTCACTTTATTGCTTATAGCAAAAATCTTAAGAGATTTGAATTGCACTCTTACTTCCACTTATAAAATATGTGTGATACAAGACCAAACTTTAAGGACCTTGATTGGAGCATGTGAAAAGCATGATGGGTTTATTTTTTCATAAGGCAGTATCAGTTCAAGTAAATAAAGCAGGAGCAATAAACTTGCATGAATTGTGGCCTAGAAGACTAGGACATCCTTATAAATAGATACTGTCTTTTTCTTTTATTCTGGTAGTGGTCATGATTTATTGGAACCTTGTGATGCATTTTATAAGGTGAAACAAACTTGAGACATTTTCTAAATAGTAAAAATAAAGCCATTGACTGTTTATTTTTTTGTTGATACATTGTGATTTATAAAAGGCGTACAGAGTGCTTATGTCTTGTGGTGCAGTTTCTTATCTAAAATTGCTCGTGTTGACAATAGGAAAGAATTTACTTATCTAAAATCATATTTTAAAGAATATGGTATATTGCATCAAACATTATGCACAGACACCCAATGGACAAGAGGAACAAAAATACAGACATCCTAAATGTAACACCCCACTCCCGCCGGACCCGAACCCGATATTGACAGTGATATCCGAATCTGTGCCCCGCGAGGGTGGCGTGTCACATCACTTCACTAAACAAAAGTCGGTATAAGTTTTTTTTTTTGAAAACTCTTATCACTTATAATTCATGTGGGCCCACTTTTCCTTTTTAAAACCTTTTGTCTACTTAACTGAAGACAACACATAAGGAACAGAAAATTAATAACCAACATCTACTTTATTTTGTCATTATT
>JANQBM010044055.1:0-10176 GCA_025594535.1 Erythroxylum domingense | reverse complement strand
AATTATTAAGCACGATTTTAAAAAGTTTATATTTATCGATTAAGAATCGCATCAAGCAATACATCATGACCATATAAATATTAGAAATGTCAAAATAGTTTGACTAAACTTTTATGTATGATTTTTTATGTAATTCAATGCTCTCATCATATAACTTTTTTAATCATAGTAATGGATGAAATTAATGTCTACTCAATTTTAGCCAAATCATATTAATTCTCTAACAATAGTAATCGATATATTTATTGATATTTGAAGGTTTTGCAAAGTATCATTCCATATTGAACAAGGATTTCTTAAATTAATATTAATTGAGAATAATATAAAATTCTACTTAGCTGTATTAGGATCGTGAATCCAACAATAACATTCAACTATCTACATATAGTTTATTTCACATCCAATGACATTCAGTTAAGTTATATTTGACTTAGATTAGTCCAATATACTATTAAAGCATAGCTCTGCTAGAGCTTACATCTATTTATAATACAATTTATAACTTTTAATGATTTAATTAAAATATAATTCTAATTTTAATTAAATTTTTGCCAGAATTATAATGAATTGTAATTAAACTCGGTCCTAATAAGATTCAATATCTAAAATTGATGCTTATTTATCAAATATCTTATGTTTAACCCTAAATTTTGTTGAACTTTATAATCAAGTACAATTTAATTGAATTATCTTTTCTCCCTTCAATTGTTGTAGGAGGTAATTTATTTGAAGACTACTAGTTCTTACTTTAAGCAGAGCTTGAAAAAGCTACTGATATTTTAGATCAATTTCTCCTTCTTGCATTGGGTTTGATATTTTTGGATAATATCTGGGTAAGTAAGTTCTTTCATTTATTTTTCTAATTTATGCTTTCATTCTTTAAATTTGAGTTGCCTTTTCGTTATTCTTTTCAATTTTGTGGTCTCATTGTCATTATTTTCCTTCATAAGCCAATTACCAATTAAGGTGTACAACCTACTCACCATTGTAACCATCATCGTGGATTGTGTTACTTGCTTCTCTCTTTTTATTGTTAGTTACTACTTACTAACTCCGACAATTTTAAGATATTGAAATTTATAGCCATTATTTGGTCATTTAGCATTGACAAAAACTCACTACTTTTATTGTTTCCTATATATTTCTCCTTGATTTTTCTCTTATGCATACAACTACACAGATCTTTTGGAGTTGTTAATTTTTTATGGAAAAATTTAATTATTATGGGGGTTATTTCAAAAGAATTTAGGTTGGTAGACCCACTTTTTTTCATCTTTTATTTTTTAGAAAATGTATTTTTGAGTTTTTTAATTTTATTTTTACCATCCTCTAAATTTTTACAAGCAAATTCAATTTGAGATTTTTAGGTTTCATTTTATTTATTTATTTATTTGGTACCCTCTTTGACTAGTTAGTATCTCAAATATTTTTCTTCTTTACTAGAGGTAGTTGCAAATAACTTGTTATTTGTAACGGTTTAATATTATGCTTTAGCATCCTGCAGTTATCTAGTTGTTATTAGTTGTTTGATTTTGGATCATTTAATTTAGATTGTCGTGTCATTAGGGGATTTTGGCAATTCTCACACCTATTTATTGTGACGCCCTTTTTGTGATTTAGTATCTATCTTGCTTCTCTTCCTTAATTTTTATTATAGTTGTTTAGGGTCTTACTAGGCATGTCTTCTTTAGATTGTGTTGTGCTTTATGACAAAAGTGGTGGCTTTGAGCTCTGATGAGAGTACAAGGAGTTTTAGGTTTACAAGTACAAGGAAGTCTTTAGAATTACTTGAGACTTTAGACAAGTATAAGATTCATATAGTGTACATTCAGGAGACAAGATGGATGGGGGCTAAAACAAAAGAGATTAATGGATTTAAACTTTGGTATTCAGGGGGCTTGAGAAGACAAAATGGGGTATGTATCTTAGTTGACAAGGAATTCATACAACATGTTATAGTATTAAAAAGGACTAATAATAGGAATATGTCCTTAAAGATTGTGGTGAAAGTTACTGTTATAAATGTGGTGTATGCTTATGCATCTCAAGTAGGGTTAGACGAACAACTTAAGCGCCATTTCTGGGAAGAGCTAGATGTGGTGATTCAGTAAATACCCCCTAACGAGGGAGTTCCTCTAGGATGAGACTTTAATGGTCATATAGGAGCAACCTCGGATGGTTACTCAAGAACTTATAGGGGTTTCGAGTATGGTGAAAGGAATGTTAGTAGGACCACTCAGTTGGATTTCACAGTAGCATTTGAGTTGGTGATAACTCTTTTTTTACAAAAAATGAGGAGCAATTGATGACTTTTAAGAAAAAAAAACTATAAAGACTCAAATTGACAACTTCCTTATAAGGTGGAGCGATTATTCTAACTGCAAGGATTGAAAAGTGATACCTAGTACGAGAGAGAGACATAACTCCTATAAGGAATAAACCTTTAAAGACCTTGAGTGTTTCTCAAGGGATCAGGGGTAGTAAGAGGGATTCTTGTTGGTGGAATGAATATATTAAAGAAAGAGTTAAGCTCAAGAACGCTGCCTACAAAGCTCTAGTGGATAACACCACAAAGTTGGAGAGACTAAGTAATAGAGAAAGGTATTAATTAGCAAAGAAAGAAGCAAGGATGATAATCTCAGAGGCTAAAAGTATAGCGTATGAGAAACTATATCAATGATAAATACGAAAGATAGAGAAAATGATATTTTTCAAGGCCCCTAAAATAAATTTGATTCTCCAAACTTCTTGTGGTTGTCGTGGAACTAGGTTGAATCCTTAGAGAACAAAACACTAGTTTCTTAATTTCAATTAATAAAATTAAAAGGTGGTTTTTAATTAACTAATTAAATAAAATTAGTAAGAAATTAAATTAATCTGAATATAAAAGTGAGAAAGTCAAGATTATAACGCTCCGATTCAAGGGAAATATCTCATCTAATTGTAATATTGATCATTGTTTTAAAAAGAATATTTTCACAATTCAAGAAGTTATTCCGAAAATAATAAGTCATCAAATTTTCCTAATTAATTGGTTGAAACTCAGCATCTAAACCAAAACTTATCATCCATTGACTGGATGTGATAATATTCCATATCAAATAAATGATAGCAATAAGCTTAGTAAAAAAGACTAGCCCTAAATTAAATAATCAAGATAACTACAATTATTCATCTTAGTTTTCTTGTTTATCATAAGTTAAATATGCAATTGCATAAATAACTTATTTGCTACTTGTGCCAATCTTTTATGACAATCATTGAATGCATAGATAGCGATAGAATAATCAATATTAAATTAAATTGCTAGATTAATCAATATTAATCATTTATGAAATAAGAGAAATCAAAACAAGAAATACTTGAATTAAAACATAAATAGAAGTTAAAAACACAAAACCTCACAAGTTTACAACTAGAAGATCGAATTCCCTTGAGTCAGAACGATTGAGTTTAGCCACACATGACTTTTGCTACAATAACAAAAATAGAAGAAAGATAAAGAATTGTGAAAAATGTAAGAGGAGAGAACCTTTTTCTGTTGTGAGGAAGGTCCCTTTTATAGGGTTTTCTGATCTAATTCTAACTTGTAAAAATTTCTATCTAAAAAACTTCAAATTCAAATTCCTACATGATAGGGATAGAAAGAAGTTTCCCAGTTAAACTCCAACTCTTCAAATAATTAGCCTTATCTATTACAACAATCTCTTCACTTCATCCAAAATTTGTGATTTATCATCAATAAAATCTCAGTCTGATGCAATTTCTACTTTTCATCTCCTAAAATAAATAAAACATTAATTTTCATATTTAAAAACCAAAATAAATCCAAAACAAAGGAGATAATGTCAAATAATATATCAATATAAGATCTTATCAAATTCATGCTTATCCTTAAACATACATTAATTCAATACATTAATCATCTTCACAACCTCTCATTTCCTTTTATGTTATCCAAAAATATCCAAAAGCTAATTCACATTTAAGGGTTAAGATAAAATAACAATCAAATGAATAAGCACTAATAGGACACATTGTTAAAACTTAGCATCTCATCAATTCCATTAAAATCAAATGATCCAGACTTAACACACTTACAAGGATTTCGCTCTATGCACTCAAAGTGTTTAGGTTTCATTAAGCTCTCAAATCAAAACATAGCAAGTTATTTCGGTAAGCTTGCTCAATAATCATATCTCCATCACTAAAAAAACTAAACTTACTGCATAAATCAAAGGGACTTTATAAGGGTTGTAACATGGCTTAGGTAAGGTATGACAAGAAGAAGCTTTTTGGATTAAATAAATTGAAGGGAATCATACAAACTTATCCACACATGTTTCAACTTAAATCAAAATTCCCTTGATTCAATAACATCTCTTTCAACCACTTTTCTTTTCTTTTCTCTTTTTCTCTTCTTTTTCTATTTTTTATTACTTTTTTTAAAACACAAATATTAAAGAGGAGATTTTTTTGTGTACTTCTCCTCCATTCTATAAAAATTTAAAACAATGTAACTGGAATCATCTAATTAACTTTTACGAAAATATTTAAAATCCTATGTAAATAAGCTCAATATAGTTCCTTCATTTTAGGGGATCAAAATCATTAAGGATATCAATAACAAAATGGGTAAATTTGGTTTGTAACAAGTTTATTATGTAAGAAAAGAAAGGAAGGTTAAGGCTCAAATTGGTTTTCCAAGAGTAAAAAGTAAGGTAGGCTTGTTTAGGTCAAAATTGGCTATCCTAAATGCCCTTATCATCTTTATACACAAATTCATCAAAAATGTGGTCTCAACCATATTCAAAAGCAAGTTATAGCATAAACACATTATTTTCGATAACATACAATAAAAGAAATGTATGAGCATAATTGTGATGAATTCTCTTTGGCTCAAAGCTCACCTAGGTGTCAAAAAATGCATAAAGTCTTACATACTTTTATTTAACAAAACTAATGAGATACTTGAAATAATTTAACGAAAACACTAATCATGCTTGTCTCTCTCATGTATTAGATCTTAAAACAAAAATGTATCCTGATTTAAGGATTATTTATAAATAATAATTAAAAAATTATAGAGCTATCGTGAGAAATAATTAATAAATGAATCAACATATCATGAGTCCAAGCACAAAGCATATCGTTCATCATAATATAAACACTCGCTCCCCCACACCTAAATCATACATTGTCCCTAATGTATGCATAAGATACTCATAGATCAACAAAAATAATCAAAGAAAATAAAGAATAGAGGACTTCCCTGAGGTGTGAGCATCAGAAAGGATGTGTGCTATAGTGTTGAAGGGCATGGAGGAATGGCTTCTAGTTGTTGGTTTTCATGGGAAGGAGGTGACTGACGTGCGATGATGTGATGGAGGCTAGTGTTGTAGGCTACTGCTTGTGTTGGCTGATGTTATTGGTTAACTGGCACGTTTCTAGATGAAGTTGCATAATGGAAGAGTTGTTTGTGTGGGAGGAAAGAGGTAGGAATCTGCTGTTGTGTTCTTATGTGAGGGGTGCATTTGTAGTGGAGCTTTGGGCTGTATTGTTACTGCGTGAGTGGAGGACTGTTGTTGGTGACACGTTGGAGTTATGCTGGCCATCTACTTGTGATGTTGCTGCCGTTTTCTTCTTGCTTAAAGGTGTGTGGTAGCTTCTTTTTTTTGGCGGCCTTTGTATAAAGCTGTTGTTGTTTTCTTTAGCTTGGGTGTAGGCTGAGTAAGTGATGTGTTGAAAGAGGGTTGTTGGTCTACGTTTGGCTGGTGATTTGTTTTATTTGTGTAGGTCAAAAGAGAAACAAACAGACATTAGGCTAGGGATTTTTTTTGTTTTTAATATTAAATTAAATAAAAATAAAATCATTAAAATAAAAATAAGTAAATAAAAAATTAAATAATAAAATAAGAGATTAAAAAATTCTAAGTATATATATTTCAGAACATTAAATCACATATATGAGATTTAGTAATATGAATTTTTAAGGTCTTCACTTCAGAGCACTAAATTACATAAGGTGGTATCTTATTTTATGAGATTTAGAAGTTTGGAATTTTAAGACCCACTTTTCACCTTTAAGCCAATAAATTTATTTTTCAAAAGTAATCATAAGCAAGTTATATATAACTAAAACAAAATAAAATAAAAATATCATACTTCTCGAAAAGTGTAATTATTTAATGTCGTTACACTTGACGTGGCTTTTTCCTCTCCAACTTCCACATAATTTCAGTTTTGTGCTCCTAAAGTAGTGCTACTAGCCCTTCCTCTTGCTCTATAGTCAACCTTTTTGAAATGATTGTAGGTAATAATTTTCCATCATATAAATAGACATACTTTAGGGGATCAGGTAACAACTTCAATTCTATCTTCGGAGCCTACAAAATAGAAGGTAAGATTTTCTTGTGAGTTATAGTAAGTTAATCATTTAAAGTTTCTGAATTTATTAGCATTACCGATAATGATTTTACAACTTCACAAGTTTCATCAACTTTCTCGTTCAGTTCCAATTTAGATTTAAGCTCTAACTGATCATCATCACTTTCTTCCTGAAACATATCCTGAACAAATGAATCCATAACGTCCATATAATAAACAGATTGAAAATCGTTCGAGTGCTTCCTTGCTTAAAAAATATTGAACTTCACTATCTCTCCATCAAACTTAACAGAAAAGTACCCTTATCCACATCAATTTTCATATTGGTTGTCTTCATAAATGACCTACCCAAAACAATTGAAGTCAAATGTTCAACATTATCTGCACCTATTTTCAAGATGTAAAAATCCACTGGAAATACTAAACTATTAACTTAGATTAAAACATCATTAATAACACCAATAGGATGCACAAATGAATGATCAGCTAGTTAAATAATCACATTAGTTTCTTGCAAAGAATTCATATTTAAAGCTTGATAAATTGATTATGGCATGACATTAGTAGATGCATCTAATTCTAGCATGGCAAGCATAATTTTCTTATTACCAATAACATATGGAAGTGTAAACATACCTGGATCTTTGCATTTTTCCGATAATTTCCTATTAATCACAGTTGATACATTCTTACCAAAAATTATTCTCTCCTTGTCCTTCGGCTTCCTTTTATTTGTACACAACTCTTTTAAAATTTTTGCATATCTCAAAATTTGTTTGATGGCTTCAAGAAGTGGCATATTGATTTCCACCTTTTTAAAGGTTTCTAAAATCTCTCTTTCATGCTCATCTTCTTTTGTTTTAGCCAACCTATTAGGAAAAGGAAGTACTCGTGCATTAATTGATATTGATAAAGATAAATCACTTTTTACCTCTCTTGCTTCTTGGGTTGGAAGTTCTTCCCTCTTTTGTCCATCAACATTTTTTTTCCTCCATTAGTAAAGAAGTTCCAGATTGAATTTCCTCACCACTTCTTAAAGTCATTCACTCACATTCTCTTTAGGATTCACCACCATTTGGGGAGTAATTTCTCTTATGCTTGCGTTTCCAATTTACTTACTGAGGTGGCTAATTTAGTGATATGATTTCCTAACTTTAGAAGGCTTGCCCTGTTTCCTATTGAAATCATTGAGTATTGTTAACAAGTGCCTTAAAATTTTCATCTAAAGACATTTGAATTTGAAGATTAAGGTTGAGCATATTTAAGGACTTAAGGTTGTTTAAAATTATGAGGTTGATATCATTTTTAGCCTTCTTGATTTCCATAGCTCAATTTTGGATGATCCCTCCATCCTGGATTGTAGTGATGGGAATATGGGTTATATTTTCGTTAAGGTTGGACAGGAAATCCCCCTAGCACATTAGCTTCTTGAAGAGAGTCTTATTGCAATATAGGGTAAATATCCATAAGATGTCCATAGAATGAGCATATTTCACACACTCTTGCTGATTGCAATTGTCCTACAGCCAATTGACAAACTAGAGCAGTTAAATATGAAATTTTATCCTTAAGGTGCGTGTTACTTACCTTATTCACATGCTTAATAACTCCATCCATCCTTTTCCCAAACTGTTGAGAAGTTTTTGCCATAATTGATATCAATTATCTAACTGCCTCAAGTGTTTTGTTTACTAAGCTCTTCCATTAACTGCATCAACCATACTTCGATCCGTTAGTAATAGTCCTTTATAAAAGTATTGAATCAAAAGTTGATCGAAATTTGATGATATGGGAAGCTGGATGTTAATGGTAAAACCTATCTACTTATTTTACGCTTAAAAATAGCAAGTGCATGGGTCATGACCTACAATAAAAAGAGTAGATATCGATCACACAGGAATTAATGCTTAGACACTGTTTAATTTAGACACAACTTTGTTTAAGAAACTAAATTATGAAATGTAAATAATCTAGAAAATTAAATTAAAATTCAAAGACTAATGTAAACAATGGACAATATCACAATTGCAGAAAATCTGAATTCAAGAATCTAAATTCTAGAGATTAATTTTTCCTTATTTTGTCTACCTCCTATTTATTGATTGAATTATGTCTCACCCTAGATTTTCGAATGTACTAATTACCCTCTCTTAAGGTGTAAATATTTGTCCCTAATTGTATTAACAGGAATCAATTAAACGATCTCTCAACGTACCCAATGACTACCAATTCAACTAGTTCTTACGTTATCATATGGGTGATCAATTGACTAATCGAGATCTCTCTTCTAACTAATCAATTAACATGATGATTGCTAGTCTATAGGTTACCAACTCTCGTTGTACAATCCTACATGAATCTCATCTCACTCGCTCTCTCGATTTTTTGCAAGATAACAAATAAGGACAACAATCGTCAAAGACACTTCATTCAATCCAATAAAATATGGGTTTCGACAAAATAATTCAAAAGCAATACCTAATATGAAATCAGCCTAACATGGTCTCGATAACATCATCAACAATCAAATAAACCATTTTTACAAAGAAAGGAAGAAATCAAAGTGACAAAAAATTGAATATAAGACTTCTTCTCTTCTTTGCCAAAATATGGAATTTGGTGTTGATGTGCTATTTTGCCCAATCTTGATGATGATCCTTGTCCTCAATCCTTCCTTGATGCTCCAAACATATGTTCTTCACCTAAGGATGGTGTTTCTACAGGTGGGTGTCGTCTCCCTTAAAGATGGAGGCTTAATGATGCTTTTATAGTCCAAAAATCCTAGGTTTAATGAAGCCTTGCAGATTGCCTCAGATTATAATTCCCACGCTCATGGGAATCTGCATGATTCCCATCCGCGTAGGAATTATAAACAGAACCACTCTTCATTTCTGTTGTGATTTCCCACGTCCATGGGAATTTGCCTGTTTCGCACGAACGTGGGAATTTTTCCCAGATGAACTCCTCTTGTCTTCTCTTTTTTAATCTCTTATTTATCCTCCAAGTTGTTCCCTCTTATTTCCTACACAAAAATAATCAATTCTTACCCTCAATTAGCATCAAACATACAAGAATAACACTGAAAATCAAACTTAATGAAAGCATGCAAAATGAATCCTAAACTAGAACAACAAACGACAATTATGCTAGAAAACACATGCCAATTACCTATAAAAACATATCCTAATGCACACCTATCAACATCCCCACACTTGAATCTTTTATTGTCCTTAAGCAAAATAAATACAACCAATCCATTCTACCACTTCATTTTTGCATAGATCAAAACACACAATAAGCCAACTCAAATATCAAGTTAATGCACGTATCATGACTACTTTTTTATTGGTGTACATAAGCAAACTCACAATCGACACAATCACTCAAAGATAAGTAAAGATGCATAAATGAATCTTCCTCATATTTTTCACTTATTTTGCTTAAGCGTTTAAGGGTTAGTGTTTTGCTCAAATTTCCTATCGGAAACTAAACTACCATAAGCTTGCTAATACACCAATTCTCTTCTACAATGATTGCAAGCATAAATAGATCAAAAGGACTTGTTTAGGGTTGTAATGTGGTAAAGGTTAAGGTGGGTCAAAAGAGGGGAAAAGAGGTTAAGCACAAACATAAGTAAAGTAAGAAAAACAAATAAAATGGGATAGCTAAATATAAATACGAGACATACAAATATAACTAATATTCTGCACTAATGGATGCTATTCACTTGTTCTTCCTTTTTCTTTTCTCTTTTCTTTCATTTTTCATTTTTCATTTTTAATTTTTCAT
>JANQBM010044005.1:0-10178 GCA_025594535.1 Erythroxylum domingense | reverse complement strand
TTTGCTTGAGGACAAGCAAAGATTCAAGTGTGGGGATGTTGATAGGTGTGCATTAGGATATGTTTTTATAGGTAATTAGCATGTGTTTTCTAGCATAATTGTTGATTATTGTTCTAGTTTAGGATTCATTTTAAATGTTTTCGTTAAGTTTAATTTTCATTGTTGTTCTTGTGTGTTTGATGTTAATTAAGGGCAAGAATTGACTATTTTTGTGTAGGAAGAAGGAAGGAGCAACTTAAAGGGAACTAAAGATCAAAGAGGAGAAGAAATGAGGAGTGCATATGTGATAAATTCCCAAGTTCGTGGGAGTCATGCAAATTCCCACAGACGTGGGAATTACAGAAGAAAATGAGAGATGCGTGTGTGACAAATTCCCACGAGCGTGGGAATTACAATCTGAGGCAATCTGTGAGGCTTCATTAAACTTAGGATTTTTGGACTATAAAAAGATAATTAAGCCTCCATCTTCAAGAGAGATGACGTCCACCTGTAGAAACACCATCCTTGAGTGAAGAACACATGTTTGGAGCATTGAGAAAGGATTGAAGATAAGGATCATCATCAAGATTGGGCGAAATAGCACATCAACACCAAAATTCTAGATTTTGGCAAAGAAGAGAAGCAGTCTTTCTATTGAATTTTTTGTCATTTTAATCTCTTCTATTCTTTGTAAAAATGGATTATTTGAATGTTGATGATGTTATGGAGACCATGTTAGGCTGATTTTATTTTAGGGATTGTTTTTGGAATTGTTATGTTAAACTCCTATTGTATTGAATTGAATGCAATCGTCTTTCTTGATTGTTGTTCTTAACTGTCATCTTGTAACAAATTGAGAGAGTGAGTGAGATGAAATTTATATAGGATTGTATAACGAGAGTTGGCGACCTATAGACTAGCAATCATCATGTTAATTGAATTGTTAGAAGAGAGATCTCGACTAGTCAATTGATCACTAGTTTGATAACTAATTGAATCGGTAGAGTCATTGGGTAGGTGGAGAGATCGTCCAATTGATTCCCTTAATTTGATTAGGGATAAATAGTTACACCTTGAGAGAGGGTAATTAATACATTCGAAAATCTAGGGTGAGACATAATTCAATCAATAAAATAGAGAGGAGACAAAATATGGGAAAAATAATCTCTAGTATTTAAATTCTTGAATTTAGATTTTCTGCAATTTCGGTATTGTACATTGTTGACATTAGTCTTTTAATTTTAATTTAATTTTCTATATTATTTGCATTTCATAATTTAGTTTCTTAAACAAAGTTGTGTCTAAATTAATCGGTGTCTACGCATCAATCCCTATGGGTTCAATATCTTCTCTTTTTATTACAAGTCATGACCCGTTCACTTGCAGTTTTTGAACGTAAAACAAGTAGATAGGTTTTACCATCAACAACCACCTATCATAGCCTGCACCAACACAAGGGACCAGCTCACAAGCACAACCAACCAAACAAAGAGAAAACCAAGGCAGTCTCTTCTTTGTCTATCTTTCTTTAAACATCAAGGACAATGTTTTAAATGGGTTTGGAGGGGGGATATTTTTCCTTGCTCTAATTTTGTGATATTTTAGGCATTTTTTAAACTATTTGAGCACTTTTTTGTTTGTTTGTGCCTAATGCTTTTGGAGGTTGATGAAATAAGATGTATCAAAGAAACTTTTGCTAAACTGTTTTGAATAAATTGGACTATGTGTGTGAAGTGGGACTAAAATTTATTAAGATGAAGGATAAAACATTGATAAGCTAGGGTATGTACTTACACAAAGTGAGATAGTTGATTGATGAAGTATTACACAAGGACTAGGTGATTTTGCTTCAAACTTATGAATGTTTGAGCCTTAAAGGATACATTTCTATCCATTTCCCTTTTATATTTGATTCTTTTTCATTTGGATTTATCCAAAACTTGCATTGAATTGACTTAAATTTTTGAGATGCATGTGACCTTAAATATGATAATGGCCTTCCTTTTTTTAGTCATTTAACTTAAAAAGTTGCTTACTTAATTATCCTTAGTTTAGTGTTTTTGAGGCATTTTAAAAACCCTTTATTTGTCTTTAAATTTATATCATAATCCTACCCTATAACATAGCATATCAACCAAATACATGTTTTAATAAGGTATACTTTAGCTATTTCGAGAATTATAGTGACTTTACTTTAATTTGTATTTTTTAATATATTAATTTTCTACATAGTGCAACTTTATATCATGAATGCCCATTTTTACATTGATGATTTATTTTATACTCTTAAAGACAAAAAAAAAATTAAGAAGAGATTAATTGCAGCCATAGTATATTTACATTAGCAGTTAAGTACTTGGATATGGTTACATTATATTCTTAGCCCCTCCATTTTGTTTGAATGACTTATTAAATATATGTGGTTTTAACTTATAATTCTCCTTTTCCAAACCTCAGCCTAAGCCTTATTATAGCCAATTAATAAAATTCCATTTGATTCATGCCTTCATATGTTCATGCAGATATATATTTGTTGTATGTTTAAGTTTATTGTAGTGTATTCCTCATGAAAAAAGTTTACAAGTAAACATTTGAGCTTAAAAAGTAAGCATTATAATGAAATCCACTAAGGCTTTGTGTGCATACTTTTGATTAAGATTATCTTTAATTATCTTTTTTTATATTTTTTTGGAGAAAATCAACTTTGATGTGTGTTGATGCTTAACTCTTTTTCAATTTAAGTCTTAAGGAGTAGTATGGTTTAATCTTATGAGAAATGGTTTGATAAAAACTATTTAGCTATATTATTTTTTAATCTTCATTTGCTTAGGGATAAGCAAGCATTAGGTATGGTGCAATGTGATATGTCATGATTTTGTCATAATTTATAGCATTTAAATCCTCCATAATTTTATATGTATTCAAACTTAACTTTTTTGTTTACTTTTATAAGAAATAAGTTGGAAATGATATTTAATTGGAAAAGGGATTAGTTATTAATTCAAATTCGATAGTTTAAAATAAAGGAGCAGTATCAATAATAATTAATAGAGAATTAAGAAGATTTGAGCTAACAAATCATTTTAATTGGCATATTTAGATCATATTATTGGAGTTAAATTGTCAATATGATAGTGATCTTAATTCTAGGCATGTGTAGTGAAAATTACAACTTTTAGACTTCGAATCTTTAAGAGAAAAATGAGTTAGAAGTTTTTTGAGGCTTATCTTGGCCAAATCTAGGTAGAAATCAATGAAGTTAGGATTTATGGGATCCATAGAATCATAATAAAAAGTTATTCACATCGATTAAATTGGCTATAAATAGCCAAATGGAAAAAGGAAATTGATATTGAGTTTCATTTGCATTTTCTATTAGACATTAGAGTAACTTTTCTTTATTAGAAGTTAGTAGTGCTTATAGTCATCGTTAAGTAAATCCTCTTTATCTTGATTGAAGGAATTGTAAGCCTTTGGAACTTTAAAGATTAAGAGATAATTGGGTCTTATTATTAAGTATTTCATCCATTTGTATATTGAATTATTTTTTGGTACTTCTATTATTATGATTATTTTTTATTGATTTCTAATTTTTGTGAATAGTTATAGATTAAAATGGTCATCTACTAAATTAAATGTTAAATACATAAAAGCTCAATTCCTTAAATCGTTGTAGCAACTAGAAGTTTTAATTTCCTACATAAAAAATTATTAACTTTTAGGAGAAGCATTCAACTAAATTAAATGCAGCTATGTATGTTGCGTTATCTTGCTTTGATGGTCTTTATTTTCTTAAATTTGTTTAATTAAATTTTGAATCATACCTAAGGTTGTCAAACAATAAAGGTTAATTGAATTACGTGTTTCTTATTAAATAATACTTAAGGAAAGACAAGTATTTAATATTGTATCAAATATATAAATAACAAAATAATCAAATTTTTTATCAATGACTAATAGTAGTTCCAATAGTGGATGTGATTGTAAACCAAGGTTTATTTTATTTATAATTCTCTTTTTTATTATTCACAAAATTTAACTTATTATATTACAAAATTTGATATCATTACAACCCCCACTATTTTAAATATCTCTTTCAAAAAAATTGACGAACAAAAATTCCTTATGGGATTGCTTCTTACTTTCTTATACTACCTTTATATTATTATAGGAATTTAGGATCTAATTTAGGGTGTAGACAACGGCTCCACCATTATCATTCTTACAAAGACTACAACTACTAAGTTTATTAGTACTAGCAAAACAATTAAATTAAGTTAATCAAGGTTTAGGAAAATAATTAATTTACTAAATTAATGAAAGCATGATGTTTAACTATCAAAAAGGAATCAATTGTCATACAAGTTTATTATCAAGGTTGAATTAACAACTAACCTAAAATATCAATGTCCTCTTTTAAGGCATATAGGTATATCTATTTAAGCAATTACTACATCCTAATATATAATTAGCTTAATGAACTTCATTAATGAAAATTAATCTATTCCTCTATATTTAAGCAATTATTACATCTCTATATAATTATATTAATGAACTTTATTAATAAAAATTAATTTATTACTTATCAAAATAATTTGGGATGTCTATTTCTCTATATCTGGAGTATTTGTTCTTCTACTATATGGACCACACTTCTCTATCTAATCTTTCATACAACCCTTAAGATTGAATATATGACAACTATAAATTCAAGAATGAAGATCTAAGAAAATAAAGTCAACCTAAGCAATAACAAATCAGGTATTAATAATTGAAATATCCAATATAACCTACATCCTTAACCTTAACAGGATTTAATTCATACTAGAAATAAGGAAACTAATCATAGAAAAGGAAGAAAACAAAAGTCAAGAACTCATTCTCATGAATCTTGAAACATTGATATCCATTGTTTAACCCTTAACATAATCTTTTAAAAAAATTCAAGGTCCTCCCTTTGTTGTCCCAAGTTGTTATTTTTTGGCTTCTTCTTTTTCTTTCTTATTCTTACTCCTAGCCAAATTTTTTCCTTTTTAAAGCAAAAAACCTTAAAATTTTTGTAAATTTTAACATCAATACAGAACCAATATAGGTTAATGTTGGCTCATAATATTGCTTTATGCCTCTCTGTAGAATTTTTTATAAAAATTATTGCCAACTTATGTCTAGAATAAGGTACGATGTTTAAGCTAAACTAGGTCAGTAACTCCTGTCTTAAGAACACAAATTTAAATTCTATCAACATGATTGCATGTATAAACTGTATTGAAAAAAATGAGTCCTTTTTAAGGTATATTTAGTCTATACTATACTCTTTAAAGAATCATAATAGTCTATGATAAAACATAAGTCAGATATAGTATTGTGTTATCACCATATTGCTGAAGATTAGCTTATATTAGTGATTTGTTCATCTAAAATCATTCTAAATTTTCTCTAAATTGGCTTCAACTTATTTTATTTTATTTTTTTCATCAGAGGGCTAGAATAAAGCTTGAAAACAAAAATATAAACCACATTAAATATCAAATCCTATAGACATCATGCATTAATAATTGAATCTATGATGGTCATGCATAAATTCAAGAATGAAGATCAAGGAAAATATATTTGATTCATGAAATAACTAATCTTTCATTAATAATTGAAATACCCAATATAAACTACATCCATAACCCTAACTAGGGATTTAATTCATACCAGAAATAAGGAAACTAACAATAAATAAGAAAATAAACACAAAAACTCATTCTCATAAAATTTGAAATATTGATGTTCATCATTTGATTCTTTGACTGGATTTTGAATTTTCATCTAAGGTCATCCCTTTATAATCCTACGTTGCTTTAATTTGGCTCCCTCTTTTTTCCCTCTTTTTTTGACTTATAGCCCTCTTTTTCCTTTTTATCATTAAATCCATATAATTTATATTGGCTCATTATATGGCTTAATGCCTCTCTCTAGAAAATTTTCATAAATATTTTTAGCAACATAGGTCCAAAATATGATACTATTTTTAGATCGTATTGGGTTAGTAACTCCTTTGTCTCAAATTTGATGGTTCTTCTTAAGAAAAATGTCTAGATTCTCTGATCATTATTTCATGTACAGGTTGTACTGAAGATCATAAGTCCCTATTTTATGCATGTTTAGTCATATAGCAATCTCTTTAAATGATTAGAATGATTTGTTGTAGAATACTAGTTAGACACAATACTATATTGTCATCGTGTTATAGAAAAGTAGCCTATATGGTAATGTGTTCCTTTAAAATCATTCTAAAATTTCTCTAATGTAGGTCCAACTTGGTCGATTTCATTCCTTCTTCATTAGAGGGATAAAATAAGGTTTGAAAAGAAAACATAAACTATATTAAATATGAAATCTTATAGAAATCATTGAGACTTAAGTAAAATACTCTCAAAATAATGTTAAAAGCAATGTGTAGTTATCAATTATCACTTTTACCTAAATTTTTTTCTTATCAAAATTCTTTATAATTATTAGTTAAGCATTTGGTCTTCCAATAAATACTTGTTTGATTATGCATTGTTTGACTAACCTTTTAGGTTTGTATAATCTATTATGCTTGTTTTTTATAAGCACTCCTTTTTTATGTAATTTTTAATGAATTTTTTATTGATAAAAATTATTAGAAGTACATAATTCTTAATGAATCATTTTTATCGACAAAAAATATAAAAATATCTCCTTTCATATACCTAATTTTATTTTATCATTAAATAGAGTCATTTTCATGCACCAACTAAAATAATTCTTTTATGATTGTTGTTCTCTTTTCTAGTGGTATTCCTATAATTGAACTCACTCTTAAATTTTAGTTCTTCTTATGTAAGAGAAATCATCTTTTACTATAAATTGATGATAATTTATATCTATATTTAATTACATTTTTATTTTTTTCATTGTTGTCATGGTCATCATTATCATCATTAAAAGAGTTAAAGCTTGAAATTGATATGTTTATAATATACCTTAAAACATTAATGTTGGCAATTTTTAACCAAATGTTTGACTCTCAAAGTCACTCTTCATCCCATTTTTTTCTTAATGCTTTTATTTCCTTCTTCATCTCCTTTTTAATAATAAACATTATTGATCCAACGTAGCTTTATTTAAGTACCTTCTCCTTTGAAAATTATTCTTCTGCAATAATTGTTTGACTATAGATGATGAAAGTAATGTAATCATTGTCACTTTTAGTCAAGGTTCTTTTGTCATTATCATCATTATTATCATCTGGTTTGGGTATGGAAGTAGTGCTCTGCATCTTACTTCTTCCTCTTCTTGTGTTTTTCTAAATATTATAGGAAAATAATTATCTTATAAAATATTCAAACCATATTTAGTTCCACTTATTGCATAATAACCATTTTCCCCCATTTCTTTAATTACTTGAAATGTTCTTACCTTCTTGTGTCTTATTAAGTATTTTTAATCCACTAAATAAAATAAAATTTTATTATAAGTATTAAGACCTCATTCATTAAGTTTCAAGTGGAAGAGTTCATATTATTGCATTAATACGTTAGCTTTGCTTTTTTATTTATTTAGTCACTTTATCTGTGATCTCATATATAAACAATCTATTTAAATTATATTTTACCCATTTTACAAAATAGATTATATAATTCTTTGTTATCTAAAAGAGTATATCCTTCAAATTTGCTTTCGTTTTTGTTTACACATTTTATAGTGATTTCCATAAGAAATATTGAAATGTCCTTAATAATATTTTATACGTTTGTTCCTTCAATTATGATAAACATTTTCATCCTAATCTTCCACTGAATTATTCTTTGTTATCACAATAGGATCCTCTACTTATGCTTTAATGATTTGATTGTGAGCTTAAATGTACCAAAATCATTCTTTTTATATCATTGGACACCAAATATAAGAAACTTTACTACTATACTAACTGTTATCTCTATTAGGACCTAAGAGGAGAGCTTAGAAAAATATCTAACTATAAGAATTTATCAAATATATTTCAATTATAGGCTTATCTTTTAACATAGAATATGTAGAATGAAAAAATATTTTATGTTAGGTGTCTTCATAAGAAATCTATATTAAAGAACTAGTATCATCCTAATGGGCTATCAAATAGGAAATAATTCTCTTCATTCTTTAAATTCTGGTTGACATTTGGTTTTATATTAATACATTTGGCAACTTATAATTCTTAAGTCGATATAGAAAAGGGATAGGGATGAAGAATTATTATTTTTAATTTTATTAAACTATTATTAATGTTAAAACAAGGGAGGTTCTAATCAATATTTTGATGATAAAAAAAGATAAATCCTACTAACGAGTTTATTAACCTAATGAGAAATTATATAAGAACAAATGAAACCATGTATAACGCAAGAAGATATTTTGTGAAGATGGAAAAAGAAAAAATAAAGTTTGTAACCTTTAAAGTGAAGATTATGCAAGAATAAAAGAAGATCAAAGACATCAAGGTCATTTAATATTTTATAATATTAATTATAATCTCACTTTATTAATTTGATGATACACTATTAATTTGATGATCTTAAACTCTCGCCATATATAAACATTTCATATCACTTCATTGTATGAGTATTTTTATTCATTAAGAGGTATTAAAGCTTTTATTTTAAAAGAAAAGCCTATCGATCATACACTTTTAAAATAATATTTTTAGAGCAATTGGTTGACCAAGTCAGGTTAGGGTTCGACCGATGTAAGTTTGAAGTGTTAACAGCTGAGATTGTTGACAAATTGGTTGATCAATATAGAGGTGTGATCAACTAAAATCCCTCTAAAAAGTTTCGTACCTTTAAACATCAATTTTCTATTTAAATTAATAAATATTTTTATGTTTAATAAGGTTGACATATTGTTTTATTAGGTTGATTTACTAGCTTATATTCTTATTGTTAGTCCCTAATGACATCCAAAAAAGGTTGAATTGCGTGTTAGCAAATTTTAAATTAAAACTTTTTCATCGTGAATTAGTGATCACAATTTAGGAAAGATTAAAATATGAAATGAAATAATAAATATTAAAAATACTAAATTAATAAAGTAAATAAGATTAAGGAAAGATAAATTCAACCTAATTTATAGTAGATTGACAAGTAACCTTGCTTATGTCCGCTTCTGAGATTATTCTTGGGTTTTCACTTTAACTCTTCCTTCAAGATGAAGAATAAACTTTTTACACTCTTTACTTAGTAAACAGGAACCCATTTAAAATCTTCCTCTAAGGTGAAGAGGAAGAACCATTTTGTTAAGGTAAGCTCTATGTTATTTTCTTCTTGTTTGGTTTGAAAAAGGAAGTAGAGACTAGGGTTTGCGTTGCGAATGAAGGAAGAAAGAAGACGAAGATGAAACCAAATTGATTTTGGATTTCTAAGCTAGGTTTTGGGTTTTCTAACCTAGATGGACTATGGGTAGGTTAAGTTTGAGCTTGATTTGTGTTAATTTCATTTTGTTTTGATTATGGAAATTTGTGGGATTTCCATTTTAATTGGAATTGAATGAGAATTTTTTTGCTTGTGTTAGAAAATCAAGAACAACCTACCCAAGAACAAAAGGAAGGGCACAATTGAGTTTAGAATTTCAATAGTTATAAGGTGGGTAATTTACTTATAGTTATTGTGTAATGAGCAAATTTGCCTTGTGTGTGTGTTGTGTGTTAAAATGATTTGCGTTGAAACATTGTGTGTAGAAATTTACATTATGATGTATGAAATGTGATAAAAATTGAATTGTGAGTATAATTATGTTATGCCTTGGAATGATATCATGGCATTTTGATTTAAATGGAAAGAAGAAAAAGCATGTGAATATGAACTTGTGATTTATTGAATTGAGCATGAGATTTGATTGTGTTTCGGCAAGAGAGGAACTGTTTCCTAGTCACATGAACGTCCATATGAAGCCTTCTCCCGCTGCCTGCTTGTGGCACACGAGATCCAAAAAATGGACCCATTTTGTTCACAGAGTAAACTTCGGTTTCTCTATTTTGTTCCATGGAACCCTCGAGCCATTTATTTGTGCATTTGCATTTTGATATACTAAGTTATGATGAAATTTGAGTGTTATGCTTGGATGTTAAATTACATCCAATATGTCCTATGCGATGATGTATTGAATTATGAAATGTGAATTGAAATTGTAAATGCCGAACTATCATTTCT
>JANQBM010043983.1:0-10179 GCA_025594535.1 Erythroxylum domingense | reverse complement strand
ATGAATTTAAATTATTTGAAAGTCATTATTAGCTATTTTTATTAAATCATTGTTATCTATTAAATTGTGTATTAAATATTTTTCTGATTTTTTGTTCTTGAATGATTTATTTTTATGTCTATGCTTATTCTACGATCGCACTACGTATTTTTCCCGGGGTCAACACTTATTGAATTTCCTAATGATCTACCTCTGATTTAGTTCGGAGGTAGGTTAAATGAGTTGGTTTGTTTTAAGTTTGACCTGGTGGGAAATTCCTCCCTCGTGGGACACGCGCCCAGATGTCACGTAAGACTTCGGGCCCGTGACTCGCCCGAGGGGGGGGGGGTTCCAGCAATTGTTGCACCTAAATATTTTGATTTTGGGATTTTGAAAGATTTAAGTTTAAAAGAAAATTTTAATCTTTAAGTGCTAGAATTCATTGGGATAAAATTATTCATTGTGATTATATTATTTATGAAGAATAAACTCTTAAATTTTACACTATATTGATCTATGAGTCGAAAAAACAAGATAATCTTTGGTTTAGATTAAAAGGGCATCCATGTAATTTTGATTATTTTATTATAAAAGAAACCTCCCTAATCAGAAATTGTTAAAATACATAATGATTTTCTTAGACTAATTTGACTAAATTGACTAAATAGGGGCTAGACTAAATTGATTGGGTTAGATAAGTTTGAACAACATAATGCCCTAAATAATGTCATTCAAAGTCTAGAACATTTGTTACTCCATAAATTCATATGTCATACAGTGTTTGCTAGAAGTCAGGGTAACAAATGTTCCGAAAAGGATTTATTTTTACTTTGATGTATGGAGCATAAAACTAATGTTTACACATCAACTCGTATTTTTCAAACAATAATTACTTCACTTTTGAAAAAAAAACTAGCTATTTAGGCATGGGGTTTTGATTACTACTTTAGATCAATACCATGATGACACTTTCAATAGACTAGCCCCTATTTTTTCTTAATAATTAAATTATACTTACTTTAGGAGGGCTGAGATCTTGGAGTCCTATGGTATGGAACTCCACAATCCCAGCACGAAATCAAAAGTTAAGCACAAGACAAGATAGGTAGGTTCTAGTTTTTCAATGGCACAATAACGCCAACCGATCATCTAATGAATAGTTTAAAGTAGAAGAAGAAGGATGGGAGATGGTTTGTGGCAAACTTAGAAGCGTTAGCAACTGCTTCTATAATTAGAAACTAAGGTTTCTTTTATAACCAGACACTAAGGTGTCTTTTGTACCAGACACTCCAGTGTCTTCTGATTTTAAACACTTCTATGTCTTCTGCTTTAGAGACTTAAGTCTTTTCTATTTCAGATACCAAACATGGTATCTTCTGGATTGGTCTGTTACCCACTTCTATAAAAGGGATTAGTAGTATAACTTGTTTTGTATTCTATTACATGTTCAATTTTGATATAAACAAATTCTGATTTGATATAAGATAAACTTTGAATTGATACAAAACAAAGTATACTATGATACAATTCATATTCTGATATGAAGGGTTTATACCCTATTATGATAATCAGTTCTAACATTTGTACAATCTGTTCTAATACTTAAATGATTGGCACTAGCATGAGAAATGTTCTCTAGTGATAGATCATATTATGTTATGAAATCCATTATACTTGAATTGTTCTTTAATATGAACCTTTAATGATTTCTTATGATATAATTTGATTCAGTATATGTGATGATAGTTGATCATTAAACAGTTTCTAGTTTATGTATGGTTTAGTTATCCCCACTAAGCTTTATGCTTAGCATGGTAGTTTTACCCTGTGTAGGTTTTGTTAAGAAAACTTGAGACTGGGACAATGTCAACCGTAGTGGCCTAAAAGATTGAGTTTTATTTTGAAAAAATATATATTGCAGTTTGTTTTTGAGTTGTATCTGATAAATGAGACAGTTTGTATTTTATTTGAAGGTTTGTAATAACTTTAATACAGGATGGATTGGGATTTAAGACATATTTGTGATAAGTAAAATATGTCTAATGTATTTTGATTGTGACTCAACTTGTAATGAAATATAATGTATGTTTGCCTGAATTGTTTTTAAGGATGATTTAGAATGCTTTGGTTTGTTTGTACTATTTTATGTGGCATCTATATTCTCCCAGGGGGCTTGTGGGTATTACAATTTTGGCCTTAGATTTTAGGATTAGATTATCCCTCTTCATGGGATCGATACCTTAGGTACTACCCAAACGACTCGTGCATTTATGGACTATCGAGGTTAATCAACTAAAACTTACACACATAAAAAATCCATAATCAAGTTAATGGCGTTGTTGATGAGGAGGCGATTAGTTTAATTCTAGTAAAAAGCAGATATTGTCCCACAGAGATTGTTCTTAGACACCACTTAATTCAAGCTGTGCTTTGTTTAAGACTCTAATTGAAATAATAGACTGAAAAATAAACTAAATAAAACAAATTAGCAACAAAAAAATAATGTAACAATGGAAATCCATCAAAAGAATTAATCAAGTTATGAGGAAAAGGATTTTATCTGTCATTAATGTTAATCTAGCATATGTTTATAAGGTGTCGGTTGTAGAAATTCATAGGGTTAATTACTCTCTCTCGAGTTATAACCATTCCCTAATTTGTAAACCCCAATCGAATTATGGACTTGCAATCTCTCAATTCACAAATTACCCACAATTCTAATTAGTTATGAAGCTCTCTAATAAAAAATCGAGTCACGCACAGGATCTCTCTATATGAAATTACTGACTAAATTGATTAAGTGGTCAATTAGATTGCCTAACTCTCATTAATTTGATCCAATCATTTTTATCTGGCTCACCCTCTTGGTTTGTTACCAAAACATGTAAATATATTAATCAATAACAACACCTAAACTAAATAAACGCAATTTAACTAGATTAACATTAAATAGAAGCGAAATACCAAAGGAAAATTTAAAATGTTGTTAACAACTCGAAATCCATAACTATAAAACCCATTCCAACCTTACATATTAAATGAATAAAAAGAGAAATGGGAAGGAAATGAAACTTAGGTTGGACGATTCAGGAAAGCAGTGGTGTCGAGAGATCACCTAATCTGGAAAGCTTTAGTGTCGGAACCTTGCATCTGTCTACGTGTAGGCCATGATTGTCTGCTCTCTGTCACGGTTATGGCTAACTCACCACAATGGTGGTCTTGTGCTTGAGCTTTTGTCACTTGATGCTTCCGTCACGATCGTAGGCCTGTGTTTTGGTTTGGGCTTCCTCTGAAACTCCTCCGAATGCCCTGAAATAATAACAAACTCATCACGAAACCTTATATATATAAAATTGAAGCTAAAAAATATGGTCTCACTCAAAAAACACTTAAAACACAAATATTTATGAACTAACACAATTTCTTCACCTAAACACACACTAAACAATCAAATTCATCACTAAACACACATCAACTTACCTATAAAAATATAATGCAATATACACCTATCAATATCCCCAAACTAAAACTTTTCTTATCCTCAAGTAAAGACCAAATGCATTTAATAAAATTCTATCACTTCATTTTCACAAAGATTAAAGCATGCAATCCCTCAAACTTTGTCCAACTTAAGTGTCAAGCTATGACACACATCATGACTAATTTTCATTAGTGCACATATGCAAACTCAACCTATGAAACCATCACTCAAAAAAAAGTATAAACTCACAATGGACTTCCTTACGAATTTCACTCAATTGTCTCAAGTGTTTGATGGTTAGTGTTTCGCTCAAACTTCCTATAAGAAACCACACTATCATAGGCTTACTAATACACTAATTCTCCTCCACAATGATTACATGCTAAGATCGATAAAAAAGATTGTGTTTCAGGTTGTAATATGGCAAGGTTAAGGTAGGTCAAACAGGCTTTAGGGTTTTATCATAAGCAGTTATAAACTAATAAATGTACAAAAGGATGGCAAAGATAAACTTCTAAGAAATGAAAATGGATATGATTACTAATATTAGAACCAAAAGATTCCAAACTAAAGTATCACTTATCACTCTATTAACTTTTGATTGGGCAAGCTAATAGGTTTGTGGGTTTCAATATTAGATGATTTCAAGAAAAAACAAAGGTTAAAGGCTTATTGGAGCTAGCAAGGGATACTAAAGGGGTAGGTCATTTAAGCCAAAGGTTAAAGCATGAAGGCCTTAATCATTTCTATCTAGTATGCATCTAGTATATTTAAACCGACTCAGAGCAAGTTCTGAAGGTAATTACCTAAGGAAGCATCACACAAACAAGGAAATGAAATGACTATAGAATGAAGTCATAAAGGCTCAAATGAAAATCCATTATGCTACTATATATTACCTCATTATTTAAGTGTCAAGTTTTGAATAAGCTTATACAGCCAACTACGTTCATCACTCCACATGGTTCACTCTCCACTAAAGTAGACTAATTTAAGTTAACGCATACATTTAATCTCAATCCAACTAGCATGATAGACTCTTATGGAAACACATAAAAGATTCAAATGTAAGGGAAATGAAACTCTTAATACTAACAACCTAACATGCATCCTAAATGACATGAAAAAATGGAAACATAAATGAAAAGACTGCCTCCCCACACTTGAACAATTCATTGTCCTTAATGTGAAAAGGAGAACACCTAAAACCAGCATTCAACACAATGAAAAACAAAACACAAAGAATAACAAGAATAATATAAGTGATTAAGGGCAAGATGGGATCATCGTGATAGGGTCGACAGAGGTGGCGCGATTTTTCCTCTCATCCTTTGGTCCTTCAACAAGCTATGATGCACAATAATCATTAAGTAACCTTAAAACGTATCACTGGGGACCTAAACAACAAGAGAATGAAGGGAAAAAAGTTAAACCAAATTAAATATTATTAAATCAAAGCAAAACCACACAAACACAAAGACAAACAAATGAAAGACCAATATGTTAAGTTAAGGTCATTAGCTTGACCATTCCATATGCAATCATGAAAGAGTGAGTGTGTAACATACCACTATCATAGAGCATATGCCCAAACATCCAAAAGATATTCAAGAACATACCCTATGAAAATGGCGTGTTAGAGTAATCACATCAACTTATTATGGCATTATACAAAACATAAGTATTTTCAAAGATTAAAACTACTCATGTCATTCACAAAATGAATGAAACTTACTTACATTGTCATTACATTTCATAATCCATGTTTATACATAACATAACATTTGGGAGTTTAAAGTTCTTTACAAAAATTTCAACATGAAAGGAGAAGCTAAGAAAAGAATTATATCTAAACTTTGCAAGTATCAACTGACAAGACATTTGAGCTCTTCTTGTTTCCAAAATTAACACTAGACTTCTATTATATCACCTTAGAATCTAAGTCTCCCTTGTACCTGAAAAATAAACTTTGTAATTTTGATGAGTTTGCAAACTCAGTGAGTGAACCATCATCGATGTGCTCACTCAAGTCAGAACACAAATATCACAAGTATAAACCAAATTCATAAGTGTATTTCCAAATTTAGCAAATGTATCACATCATTCAATATTGAATACTAGATCATAATGTACATTATATTTCAACAATACATCATGAACTACAAACATTTCATATAATCATTTTAGAATATTCCAATCATTTATCTCAATTATTCATATCATCAACTTGTACATAAACAGTGCAAATCACTATATCAACACAATTCAATAATTCTTTGCAATCATTCATATGATATATGTACAGATATTTATGTATACATGTAAATGCACATGTGACTCCACTTTCATTTTTACTTTGTTATGACCGAATGTCTATTTACTGTCCCATATCTATTGTGGATACCGGGGTCATTTTATATTTTTTTTCCGTACCCATTATGGATATAGGGCTCATTAATAACTGAGCCTGTGACTCTTTGTGGGCATTTCTAAGTTTTAAACTCTTTTTCACACTGGTCACTCTGGTCATAACTACTTTATCTGATTATGCATAATAATATGATGGAATTCATCAATTCATATAATACGTTATCAATAACTTTCATTTAATGTGCACAGTTATTTATCACATTCATCAGATCTAAGTCCGACATTCAACATTCAGTAAAATACACATTTTTCATATTCACATACAATTAGAAAACACTTGCAATACAATCTAGAATATCAAACTCATCAAAACTTCAATGAGTGGAATTATCATAATCATATCAATAACAGTTCAATATCTAAAAGTTAATCAAAAGCAATTAAATCATAGTAAGAAAACATCTAGATTAACTCAAAGTACACTCTATATAAGCTATTGCCTTGATGATTCAGCAATGTCTGGATGATGATGATCAATTTATGGTTCTTTAGTCATACAATACACACATATTTTACACATTACGAAGTTGATCGATCATATAAATATTCAATCATGCATATGTTTTTGTGTCATGTTCAATGTATGCTTAATTGACTTTTTAAGAATGTATCCTTAATCATAAATCTTGATCATTCAAACATTATAGCTTGTATATAACTAGTTTGCAATTTAGGTTTATACCTCTAGTAAACATAATTATTCTAAATTCACCAATCATACATTCACCAACCCTTTTCTAGCATTATATATATTCACACAATTTCCCAATTCTCATTCATTCATTCCTAATGCCTTACTTATATCCTTTGGATCACTTTTGTATTCATTAAAACACCTTTATTCCTTTAACACTCATAAATTCCAAATTTAGATACATTGACATCAAAACAATCCATTCCTTAAGTTATAACATCAATTAACAACCTAAACTTATCAAACCCTTAACTAGTTAATCAAACATCAATCTAGGTTCATTTCAAGCCTTAATCAAGTCCAAATGCACCAAAGTAAAGTGAATTATCCTTAGTTAGTTCATCAATCATTCAAAACAAAAATTTTTTCACTTTAAGGAATTGCCTACCATCGTGGGAAGGGACTAATCCAGCTTCCACGATCGTGGGATGAGAATCCATTTCCTTCAAAATTTTCTAGAATTTAACATCTTTATACCAAATTCGAAACAACTTTATAATAGTCCATTAATTATACCTCAACTATACCTTAATTATACTTCAATTCCTAATCAATCTCATCTCCAATTCCAACTCAAAATTATTCAATTGGCAGCTCATAAACTATTATCTTCCTTGCATCAAAACAAAGCAGAAATTATCATTCACTATCATAAATGTAGTCATAGTTATTTCCCATTTTAAGACTACTGTAGTAACACTTTTTTTAGCATAAATTCAGCTTCATTATACTTCAAAACCAATCTAATTCATCCATCATATTCAAGCACATTTCATCAACATCATATAGAATCCATCCCAATTTAGTCATCATATTCTTTCTATTAAAACATGCCATAAAGATTAATACTTTACTAACTTGTTTACCTCAAGTTCCACCTCAATTCATCAAGTTAACCTGTCCCTCCATGCATGCAAGGTCATCACAAATGCAAGGTGGAAATAGGTTATTTTTCGGTAAGAATAAAAGACCACAACAAGAAGGACAATGCTCTGGTTATTTACCTAACTTTATAAAGGGTAAAAGTATGGATTTGGTGTGGCAATTAGCAAGACTTAAACCAAAATACAAAGATGTAAGATAGAAGCAAATTTTGGTGGAAAGAAAAGTAGAAGATGGTGAATGTTCTAACAGAAACACTTTCTGCATTAGCTTAATTTAATTAGGTGCAAGGTGTCTCCATATTACATTGACATATGTCCCTAAGCATATAAGCTACTTGTCTCCTCCATAAGCTGCAAAATGTCACCTAGTTACTAGTCCATTTGTCACTCAATCATTGCTGCTATTTTTTAATTAATTACCTATACCAAATGTCACTCTTTTATCTATAACATTTGTCACTTATTTCATAAACTTAGTTATCCTGACTTTCCATTTGTTAATTTGTCTTGTCACTTGACATTTTTCTAGTCTAAATAAACATTTTGATTCATCAATTTTCTAATGGTAACAATTAATTCCAAATTTACTATTTGTAACCAATCAAATCAAAATTCAAGATATAAACAATACAAAATTCACATCATGATCATTTTAAATCTTTCATACCCTAGAATATGTCAATTAAGTGCATATACTATCTTTACAATGTGTACAAAATTATTAACTATGCTTCATTCTGCCCCAAATTCAACTCAACATTCAATGTTCTCAGTTGAACTAGGTTTGGTATGTAACACCCCACTCTCGCTGGACCCGAACTCGATATCGATAATGATATCCAAATCCGTGCCTCGCGAGGGTGGTGTGTAAAAATCAGAAAACCACTATAACCCTCTCCAATAAAATTTTTATACACAATTCATATTTTTTTTTCATAAATCACAATCATTCACAAAATACCGAGAAATGTCACGAATGCATGTACAGACATTTTTCATGTGCAAAAATCACTGTTCACAATTGCATGAGCATGAGATGTGTTTTTCTAATTTCACCGATTGATCTCTCGTGTACCCGTTTCTATAATTCAACCCTTTGCATGGAAACGGGATGTTACATGGTAACCTTGATGTTTGAATTTGCGCTACACTGCTACTAGAATAGTTAATACCAGTGTCGTAGTTAATCGATGTTTAAATTTCTCAAAACTATTTTGACATTCACTAGTCCATCTGAAAGGTACATTCTTCCTCAGAAGATTTGTCAAAGGGGTTGAGATCAATGAAAACCCTTCATCAAACGTCCTGTAATAACCTGCTAGTCCAAGATTCACAGTTACTGAACTTGGAATACAAATGTTTCTCTCTCATTATCTGTAAGACTAAACTCAAATGCTTAGAATGTTCCTCTCTACTCTTCGAGTATACCAGAATATCATCTATGAATACAATCATAAAGTGATCTAAATAAGGTTGGAATACTTTATTCACTAATTCCATAAAGGCTTTAGGAGCATTTGTCTACCCAAAAGTGAATGCACTCTTTGGTATACCAGCTTCTGCTATTTTCAACTGATAATACCCTGACCTTAAATCTAGTTTAGTGAAAACCTGAGCTCCCTGTAATTGATCAAGTAAATTGTCTATTCTTAGTAAGGGATATTTATTCTTCACTGTCACTCGATTCAATTGTCTATAATCAATGAATAATCTCAAGGTTCCATCTTTCTTCTTCACAAATAAAACCGGAGCTCCCCAACGTGGCACACTATGCCTAATAAAGCCCTTACCCAGTAACTCCTACAAATGGGTCTTAAGTTCCTTAAGTTCCATAGGTGCCATTCTATACGGAAGAATAGATATAGGAGCAGTACCTAGAACAAGGTCAATAGTGAACTCTATTTCCCTATCTGGGAGTAATCCTGGTAATTCAATGGGAAACCCATCTAGGAAATCCCTAACAACAGGAATATCCTATACTGTCTGCTCAGTTCAGGTATTAGTCACATAAGCTAGATAAGCCTCATATCCATCTCGAATTAGTTTTAAAACACTCATTGAACAAATTAATTTGGCTAGTATTGCTTAACTAACACCTCAAAATATTACCCTTGGATGATTAGGAGATTCAATAATCACCTCTTTAGTGTAGTAGTTCATCACAATCTTATGTGCAATAAGCTAGTCCATACCTAAAATGATGTTTATCTTTTTTAGTTGTAATACTATCAGATTAGCTTTCAACTCCTCTTGATCAACCCAAATAATACACCCTTTCTAATCAGTATAGTACTACCTATTGGTGTACTCACTTCTAATCCACATTTCAACATCTCTTTCTCACAATGCATTTTAGATGCCAGATGTGGTGTGATAAATGAATGCGTAGATCTTGGATCTAACAATGCAAATGCTTCAAATTGAAAGACATGTAACACACCTGTAATGACATTTGGAGAATTTTATGCCTCCTGTCTAATAATAGCAAAGATCCTGGCCTAGGACTGTAGTTGATTACTCTGCACCTCAGTCTTAATACTAGGACCTGCTAAACTTGTTTTGCTTCTACCTATATCTCTCTGTCCTGCTCCACTAGCTCTACTTTGCTGGACAGTGGTCTCAGCTACTGATGTGACATCCCCTCACCAATAGGAAGGGTATATTGGTAAATTGCCATGTTTGGGAGTGTATCAATGTATAGTGACATATGC
>JANQBM010043975.1:0-10180 GCA_025594535.1 Erythroxylum domingense | reverse complement strand
GCAGATTATGAGGTGAGGTTTAATGAGCTGATGGGGTACGCTACTGCCCTTATCCCTACTGAGGCGGACAAGTGCCGTAGGTTTGAGAGTGGGCTGAATCTAGACATCAGGACCAGGTTGGCCCGATCTGATATGAGCACCTTCATTGAGCTCAGAGCCGTTGTAGTGAGGATTGAGCAGCTGATGAGGGCTGCTCAGGCAAAGTCTGGACAGGGGTCTCGAGGGAAGAGACCCAGTGACAATCAGGGTGGTTCTGGTAGGAATGTTAGTAGGCGTCAGGGCAGAGGGTAATGGGGTGTTACAGAAAACCTAGAGAGAAATCGAGAGATTGAGGAAGGAGACAAAGGAAGAGAGACACAGAGATGAAGCGAGCCATGACGTACTTCTCGGAACAAGTGGTTTCCTACTGTCGCTGCCTCTACAAATTTTGTTCCTGACAGTATTTTCCGTTTATTCAATTTTATTGATGTATAAAATTGCAATATTCGTTGAGAATCGGTTGTGTTGAATGTTGAGTTTTATCTATACTCACCTTCGGGTTTTTAATTCTTAAGATTAATAAAGTTTAATTGAATGTGTTATTTTTGATTTAATTGTGATTTAATTTCTATTCGTAATAATTCAACAATAAACTAAGAGGGTGAACCGAGTGAAAATAATCAATTTGGGCTCACGAGAGTTAGGTAAATTAATAGATAAAAATTGGATCAAACCGGTATAATCATGTAACGAGAGATCGAGCATAGTTTCCCAGTAGGTTAATAGAAAATTTTAGAACTAGTTTAGGTTGTGGGTAAATTGTGATTCGAGAGATCACAATTTCATAATTTAATTTAGGGATCGTTAGTTAAGGTTAAGGATTATAACTCGAGAGAGAGTAATCTACCCTAAGACCGTCTAGACCCATTAATTCAATAATTGCCTAATTGGTTAGATTTTTATTAACTTAGGATTAAGATCCCCTTTCTCTCACTTGATAGTTTCTAGGTTGATTTTCGGATTGGGATGTGTGATTTTTCTATTTTATTGATATATTTGCATTTTAATATTCATAATTGATTGTTTAACTAATTTATTTCCTGCATTAGTTTATTTCTTTTGAATTATTGTAGTTTAGTACGACCTTAGATTTTAGGACTAAATTTCTCTCCTCGTAGGATCGATACCTTAGGTACTACGCGATTGACCCGTGCGCTCACGGAATTTACCAAGATTGATAAATATTAAAACTTAGCATGTATGACATTGCGAACAAGTTTTTGGCACCGTTGTTGATGAGGCAATTTAGTTCTATAGTTTAAGGTGTTAGAGTAGTTTTTAATTTTTATTTTAGTTTCTTTCATTCATTTTAGGAATCATGCTTTTGTATGAACACAAGAGTCACGAGAGGTTCAAGTCGTGCAGCTGAGACAATAGATCTAGATATCACATGATTAGAACGAACCCTTGGGAAAGCTCAACAAGAGGAAGAAGAAGAGATAGAAAAGTCAACAATGGTCAAGGAATTTCAGAGAAATATAGATCAAGAAGCAACTCAAGGAAGGCAATAGAGGACCCTCATGGACTTTATAGGTCCAGGGTTTAACCCATCGAACCAAGGAGTGGCTAGGCCGCCTGTTTAAGCGGCCTCATTTGAAATTAAGGTAACCCTCCTGAACATAATTTAGCAAAACGTCCAATTTTACGGATTGGCAAATAAGGACCCAAACGCGCATATCGTGAATTTCCTCGAGATTCTATGATACTTTTCGGTATCACCAGATGTTAGAGGACGTTGTTAGGATTAGGCTATTCCCGTTCACTCTTAGAGATAGAGCGAAGGCTTGGTATCATTCACTGAGCCCCGCTAACATTACGACGTGGGAGCAGCTTGTGTGTGCCTTTCTAGACAAGTACTTCCCATTGACGAAGACCACAAATATTATAAAGGAAATCATAATTTCCAATAAGGTGACGGGGAGTCAATTTATGAAACGTGGGAGCGATATAAAGACCTGCAGAGTAAGTGCCCACACCACAACTTACCGAAGGAGTTCCTTTTGCAAACGCTCTATAATGGAGTAAACCCACCTACTAGAGGCACGATCGATTCAGCGTCAGAAGGATCTTTGATGCGAAAGACAATCAATGAAGTAGAGGAGCTGATAGAGGAGATGGCGAGCAACAGCTACCTATGGACGAGTGAGAGAGGTAGGCAACCTACGACTTTTCGAGAGCAGAAAGGAATCGTCGCGGTTGATCAGATGATAGCAATGCAAGTTAAGATCGATAATTTGACGTGACAGCTCAACAATATAAAGGCGTCATCTTTAGCCCAAGTTAAAGTCGTGAAATTGAAGTGTGAACTCTGTCGTTAGCTAGACTATGACACTGTGGACTGCTACTTGATAAGAGATGATAACCAGGAGCAAGTAAACTATATGGGAGCGTAGTTTGGACGAGAAGGGGGAAACAATCCCTACTTCAACACTTACAACCCCAGGTGGAAGAATCACCCTAACTTCTCTTAGTCGAACAACAATGGAGGGCAGTTCAGGCCTCAAGGGCAACCGAGCTTTCAGCAGGATAAAGCAAGCTCGATGGAGTTGAAGTTGGACAAGATTTTGGACAAGATAGGAGGCACATAGGAGGCTCGGGAGCAAATTTGAGCAAGTAACGAAGAATCATGCCTCATCCATACACAATTTAGAAGTCCAAATGGGCCAGTTAGTGGAGGCTATGTCGACTCGAAATGCTCGAACTCTTCTAAGCAACACTGAGTCCAATTCAAAGGAACGTATCATGGTCATCAGTCAAACCCAGGACGGAGAACCTGAATGAGTGCATGAGGAGGAAGAAGAGAAAGGAGAAGGTGAAGAAAACCTTCCAAAGGAGCCTGTGAGCAAGTCAATTAAAGTAACCCGACAGGTATTTCCACACCAATTTTTTGCTCAGCAGGAGTTATATAGAAAGAGGGAAGCGGAGAAGTTACATAAAATTGTGCCAAACAAAGTCGAGGAAGTGATGGAACAAATACAGACGAAGCTAATATTATAGGAGTCCGTCATAAAGAAAGGTAAGGAGCAACTATTGGAAGACGACCCCAACATAGTAAAGAAGAAAGATGACCCAGGGGACTTTTTCATCCCTTGTAGTATCAACAGTACAGGGCATTCACGGATTTAAGCGCGAGCATAAACATGATGCCCTATACCTTCAGTCTAAAATTGAGGTTAAGAGAGTTAGTGCCCACCAAGTCTTTGGTCAAGACAGTCGATAGAACATCATATAAACCGATGGGAATTATACAGGATGTGTCGGTAAAGGTTAGTAATTTTATCTTTCCCACAAACTTTTATATTTTGGACATCAGTGAAGACGAGGACACCCTGATAATTCTTGGCCGACCATTCTTGGCCACTACACGCTCAATTATTGATGTTGATGGGGTGAATTAATTCTGTGAATAGGGAAGGAGAAATTGACATTCAAGGTAACTACAAGAGAGTAAGGATCTCCTTCACCTCCAGTGGATCTCAAAGAACCCATACTTCGAGGAGAATAGGAGGACATAAAAGATCCTGGGAATGCTTTTAGGAAGAAGCGCTCGCGAAGGAGAAAGCGAGGAAAAGAAAATTGTATGAACGGTGGTAACTGCAATATGTTAGCTAAAATGTAGACTTTGAGACTAATGAAGACACTATCATCGAACCATTCACTCCAACCATCATGAGCGTAAAGGATCGTCGAGTTACTGACGTTAAACGAAGCACTACATGGGAGGCAACCCATATAAAAGTAGTTAATTTTGTTCGAACCTTTGAAATTTTATAGTTAGGTTCATTTTTGTTGAATAAAATCGGAAAAGGAATCAGAATTTGGAAATTACGTGGAAGATGTTCAAGCATGAAAAGAGAGGCGGACAAGGGATAGGAAGTAAAATTGAACCAAATTGCAAAATGAACAAAGTAGGAATTTGGAGTGAGTGTATAGCCTCCGACCACGACCGTGGCCTGCAATTGAGCGTGCGCTAGGTGGTAATTCACATGTCACAATCGTGGCCTCTGATTATGCAGAAAAAGGGAAAGATGCGAAAAAATTTAAAACAACTTACCATCTTACCCTTTTTACTACCTATATATTTAGTTCTAACTTTACTTTCACTTTCACTTTCACATTCATTTTCAGTTTATCTCTCTATAATTCAAGCATTCAAACACTCTTACATCTCTCTAGAATTTTTCAACCTATAAAGTTTTCCCAATTTCTACTAAATCATGCCACGCATTAAGCAATCAGCCCGTTAGGAACCATATGGACAACAACAAGTTATGGGTCGGGGATGAAGAAACCAAGCAGCAGATTTCAAAGCACCTTTTCTAATTTACACTAAGGAGGAAGGTACTCATTTTTGTTCCCTTCATTCTAGAAAAATTGTAGTTCTTAAGTATTTTGACTTTGACATGCTAGATAGGCTAGAATTGTGTGAGAGGGTAGAAAACCTATCCGAGAGGATCTAGTGAGCTCAATTTATTCGAGTTCAATTCCCTATTTATGAGGAGCTTATACTAGAATTTTTCACAACACTGACCCCAAGAATATAAAATATTTGTGGTTTAGATTGGGAGGACAAGGCATATGAATTGAATGTTGAAATCATGTGCAAGATGAGTGGATTCCCCGAATCCCCCATCATCGATCAACATGATGACTCCTGTCCTTCCCAATACTGGCAGGAGCTTACTGGAATTGAGCGATTCTATGCAAAGAATGCTCAAAACAACATCATACGGTCCTATGAACACTTGTTGCTGCACAAATTTATGTTTCAGCTGGTCTTTGACAAGACCGAAACCAACAAGTGTTGGTGCATGGACCACTGTATTCCAGTATGCATGTCCCCCTATACTCTTAATGCTATTGCTTTAACTCCACGCAAGTAGAGCAACTATCTTGGAATGGGATACATAGTGTCTGCTATTGTAGAATATTTTGGTGTGGAATGGAGGGGGTTAACAGTTCACCTCCCTGACTTCCTCAATCACCATCACTCATTCCAGGCTGAGATCATCCATTCCACAAACATGACACTTAGGGATATCTGCCAAAAGACACATGTTTGGATCATGGTGGATCAGGCAAGTTCAAGTTCATCACCACCTCGACAGGCACAAGAGGAATCCACCAGTGAAGAATCTGAGGAAGAAGTGGAAGAAGAACAAGGTTGGAAGAAGGTGTTGGATGCAATCATAGAGACTAACAAGACACTTGCGGAGATGGCACAAACACAACGACACCAGAATCTGGATATCCGACGAATCCATCAGTATTTCGAGTCTCAAGGCATTCAATTGCCACCTCTGATGCCATCACCATCTCCATCTCTTTAGGATTTATACCTAACCCAATTTTTCTTTTCAAAATTAGCCTTCAGTTCTTTTTTTTTATTTTTAATTGTTTAATGTCACTTTAATTTTTGTTTTGTCGTTACTTATTTTATGTGATGTGTGCCTCCTTCTCACATTGAGGACAATGTGTTGTTCAAGTATGGGGAGGGATTCTTGTTTTTTTCTTTTGAATGTAATTTTGCATACTATAGGATCGTTATTAGGTTGCATTGTGCGAACTATTTGAATGTGTCAATGGCTTAAATAAGTGAAATTTGTTTAATTTTAAACATAGTCTGGTAGGTTGTAAATGATCATTAGCTTGCAAAATTAGTAAATTAAGGTTCTTTGGCTAAATATACAGCTTAATTAGGACTTAGTGCAAATTTAGCACCCTCTAGGTTGTCGCATTCATTCATAATTTGAAGCCCTTTAACTTCAGTAGCTTAACTAGTATTTTTTCATGAAAACAAATAGTTAAAATCGAGTAGCTAAAAAAATTTGTTTTGTTAATAAATTACTATTCTGCTTACCTTCGAGTTATGAGTAGAGCTAGTAGTCGGTTGAAAACGTGATAATAGCTAAGTAACCATATCGATACGCTTCACAAAATGTGTGCCTTTGCGTCAAAAAGCTATAATGACGTTTCAACCAAGTTGTTAATGAATGACTTAGTCGAGTAACCAAATCGACATTCATCACCATTGTTTGTCTCTGAGTAAAAGACTAAGTCCGTGGTTTTTAAAAAAAAAGTGTTTTTAATAAAAACCTACCGGACTTGTAATAAGCTTGAATTTTCATGAAAATGTACTTAAGAATAATTACAAAGTCTGAAGGACCAAAGAATTATTAACGTGTATGTACAATTAAAAAGGGTAATTGAATTAGCACTTAGATCTCGATTAACTTTTATATTTAGTTCAAAACCTTTAGACATAGATTTTGTTGGTTAATGATTAGTTATAACTTGTCAAATTGTGTTCAAGATTAAATTTATTTCATGAAGTTACAGCCATTATCTCATTTTTGCATTGTGTACTCCGTGTTTGTTATGATTATTATTTTGTTTGCTTGAGGACAAGCAAACGTTTTAAGTGTAGGGATGTTGATAGTTGTCAATTGCATTGTATTTTAGGATTTAATTTGTTAATTATTTAGTGTTAGATATTGTGTTGAGTGTGTGTTTAGTGTGTTAATTGTGTTAGTTTATGTGTTTATGTGTTTTTATGGGTTAGTATGAGTCTTTGAGCTTAATTGTTATATTTTTTAGATACTTTGATGAATTTGTTAGTGTTTCAGGGTAAACGGTGAAGAACGGAAAAGATTCAAGAAGTTTTGGGCCAAAGACTTAGCCCACGATCATGGCACAATAGGCCACGGTTATGATAGAAAGTTTTCATTCAGGCCACAATCGTGCACGGCAGGTCACGATCTAGACAGAAAGGTTTAAGCGCTGGCTACGATCGTGGCTAGTGTCGGGCTAAAGCAAAAACTCAAATTTCGCAAGATTTTTCGAACCGTTCTGATCCCGACTTTGACCTAGAGCACCCAAAGTATAAATAGAACATTATAAGACAGATGCAAAGGGGAGAGTCGTGTAAGAAAGTTATCACATCAGCTAATTCTGAGAGAAAACCTAGAGAAAAATCGAGAGAATGAGGAAGAAGATGGAGGAAAAGAGACACGAAGACGAAGCTAGACGCGACATACTTCCCAAAATAAGTGGTTTCCCACTGTCGCTACCTCCGCAAATTTTGTTCCCAATAGTATTTTCCGTTTATTCAATTTTATTGATGTATGAAATTGCAATATTCATTGAGAATCAGTTGTGTTGAATGTTAAGTTTTGTCTATACTCACCTTCGGGTTTTTAATTCTTGAGATTAATAAAGTTTAATTAATTGTATTATTGTTGATTTAATTGTGATTCAATTTCTGTTTGTAATAATTCGGCAATAAACTGAGAGGGTGAGCCGAGTTAAAATAATCAATTTGGGCTAACGAAAGTTAGGTAAATTGATAGATAAGAATTGGATCAAACCGGTAGAATTGTATAATGAAAGATCGAGCATAGGTTCCCGGTAGGTTAATAGACAATTTTAGAACTATTTTAGGTTGTGGGTAAATTGTGAGTCGAGAGATCACAATTCTATAATTTAATTTAGGGATCATTAGTTAGGGTTAAGGATTATAACTCAAGAAAGAGTAATCTACCCTAGGACCATCTAGACCCATTAATTCAATAATTGCATAATTGGTTAGATTTTCATTAGCTTTGGATTAAGATCTCGTTTCTCTCACTTGATAGTTTCTATGTTGATTTTTGGGCTGGGTTGTGTGATTTTGCTATTTTGTTGATATCTCTGTATTTTAATATTGACAAATGATTTTTTGATTGATTTATTTCCTGCATTAGTTTATTTCTTTTGAATTATTGTAGTTTAGTACGACCTTAGATTTTAGGACTAGATTTTCCTCCTTGTGGGATTGATACCTTAGGTACTACGCAAACAACTCGTGCTCTTACGGAATTTACCAAGGTTAATGAATATTAAAACTTAGCGTGTGTGACCTTGCGAACAACTTGCATACACAACAACAAACTAAGGAAGTTTTAGACCCTTATACTTAGACGCATTTAATAAGTGTCTAAAATAATATAAAAATTGGTAAAATTTTTAGACATTTAGTTAAGATGGTAAAAATGGTCTAAAAAATATGCTAAAAAAGTGTCCAAAATTATTACGAAAATTTTTTAACTAACTAAAAAGTAACTGCTTTGGCCATGTCAACTGTGAAATATTAATATCTCTGAAGCAGTGGCTCATTTCTAATTACATGCACGTCCATTCACTAATTGATTAGTTGGCGAAAATGGTTTTATAAAATCTATTTTTTACTTATAAATTTTGTTCACTCCATTTAAATTTAATATTTGATGTAAAAACGACATCTGGTGCGAAAAGTCAAACCTATTATTAAAATTTTGGACGCCATCAGTGCTAACGTGAGCTGGGGGGGCAAACTCATGTTCCATTTTTAGAACTCCTTTGTTAACTTCTCTGCGACGGCGTCGGTCGCTCCTTGTTGAGGCAACTGTCGCTCCAACCTAAGCCATAGGAAGCAAAACATAAGCAAGGAGTGGCGGTTGGAGACAATCGTAGAAGCAGAGAGGCACGACGGAGCTTAAAGTTTCCTTCCTCTCTCTCGCTGAACCAGAAATTAGGAATAAGAGGAAAAGAAGATAGTCAAGGTACTGAAGTTTTTTTTAATTGATTTAAGCCATTCTTTTGCGATTTTTGATTCAGGTCTGTTTCTTCATTCTCGATGTCGGAGGTCTTAGCATTTGATTTGGATTCTAAATATAAAGTGGTGAAATTTTCAGGCTCCTCGGAGAGAGACGGTATCTCGTTCGAATGCTACTCGCCGGATGCGCAGGAGACCAGCTGCCGGCGACGCCAGCTCCTCACGAGCTGTTGAAACTTCCAGAGGAGGTTTGAGTTTTTCATTTTTTAATCTATTTTAATTGTTTTCTTTTTATTTAAGTTGTTAATCTAAATCTATAAAAGTTGGGTCAAAGGGAGTGCCGAAGTGAAAATTTTTGTTGGAATAAGAGGAAAAGGAGACCAGCTGCCAGCGACGCAGGAGACCAACTGCTGGAGGAGGTTTGAGTGTTTCATTTTTTAAATCTATTTTAATTGCTTTCTTCTTTTAAGTTGTTAATTTAAATCTATAAAAGTTGGGTCAACGGACTGCCGAAGTGAAAATTTTGCTATAAATAAGGTTTTATAATCACAGATTTTCACATTCTGTTTGGTTATCTTTTTGTTTTTCAGATACTGGGTCTCTTTGATTGGTCTGGATGCATTCCACTGATACCAAAGGCTCAAATTTTGCCTAGCTTTCCTATGAATTCTTTAATTAACAAATGGAATTATGAGTAAATAATAATAATGGAAAATTTGATCAGACTTAATTTAATTTAATTTGAAGTCAATGAATCAACTCATATATAAAACCATTAACTGGAAAGAAGCTCGCTATTTATGTGCAAAGGTTCTTAACTCGTTTCTCTAAATTCATCTTCAAAGAAGCTATCCATATACACTATTCATATTATACTGCTATCATCACATTCATAATCAGATAATTAATATTATATGTGTTTGTTTTTCTTTTTTTAGGAGGATGTCTATTATCCCCATTCAAGCCTTCAAGACTTTATCTGGGATAGTCTATATGTACTCTCAGAACCTTTACTCACTCGTTGGCCACTTAACAAATTGTTTAGAGAGAAGGCTCTTGAATTAACGATGAAGCACATCCATTATGAAGATGAAAATAGTTGACGCATTTGCATTAAAGATGTTGAAAAGGTGATGAATAAGATTAGTATTTTTTTTGATAATGTATATGTATATATTTAAATATAAAATTGGATTTGGATAATCTAACTCTTATTAGTAAGTATGGAAATTTTAAATTGCAGGTTGTCATACCAGTTGGGAATTTATGATAATTGTGCTTTTAATGCTTGTAATTGCAACCACAATAGCTTGCAGCCATAACATATCCAACAATCCACAATTTACTAACTTGATAAGTATTTATTTATATGCTAATGTAATAGCAGACAATGTGCATGTTTGCCTGTTCGGTTGAAGATCCTAATGGTGATTCCTTCAAGAAACACCTTGCTAGAGTTCTAGATTATTTATGGCTTAAAGAAGATGGAACGAAAGTTTAGGTATATATATGTATATATATATATATACACACCTGAACTTTCATTCCATCTTCTTTAAGCCATAAATA
>JANQBM010043900.1:0-10183 GCA_025594535.1 Erythroxylum domingense | reverse complement strand
CAAATTCAAGTAGAGATGATTTGACAGGTTTTGGTTGGTCTCATGTCTATAAAGGTATCATAAAATAAGACATCCATAGTAAGGTTGGAGTTTCATTTAAACTTATCAATACCACAAGTTAGATTGTATCTTATTATATCAAAAATTATCGTTCCCATAAGGATTGTATTCATCACCTAACAATTTTTGTAACACTTAAACATTATTATAAAATAATTAGAAAATAAACTAAACTAAAGAAAATTGATAATTGAATAATTAAACAAGTAGCAATGAATTTGTTGATTAATCAATGATGAAAAATTAGGAATTACTTCTATCCTTGTGTTGTTTCACTTCACCTTCTTGATTTAATAATATTTAACCCTGGATATCTAATACTTATGATTACCCTCTCTTTAAATCCAACTAAGTAATCCTAATTAGAATAGATAAGAATTAAATTGTGACCTTTTAATTTATCAAAACTACTATCAAATCAGATTTGAAGCTATCCTAAGGGTAACTAATAAAAAATTAAGATCTCCTTTTAATTGCCTATTAATTTGATGTTTATAGGTCTATTATGGTACTAGCTCTCACTGTGCAATATAAAACAGATAATTCAATCTAACCTATTCAGATCAAATATAAAATGATAAACACCACAAATAATATCTCTATTAAATTAAGAATGTAAATTTTAACAAGCAGTTCAAGAGTAATCCCTAAAATAAGTTAAGTAATATATAGATAAAACTATATATCCCAATTGATTCATCATTAGCATTCAAAAATAATAAGGAAATAAAAGAAAGGAATAGAAGTTTGAATTTTAGATGTCTTCTTTTTCTTGTCCTTTAGCTAGAAGATTCTGTACCCTTGTTCTTCAGGAATTTCCGCTCTTTGATCTCTTCTTTATTGCTTTCTAGCCACCTCTTTTGGTGTTTCTATTTGTCTTTTATGCTTCTTAATCCTCCTACGACTCTTTCTTGGGTTTCCACACTTTTTTTTGCTTAAACAATAACCCCAATCACCAAAAATACAAAATCTCGTGACCTAGAATTATAGCATTTGTATAATCTTACATGTGCATAATAATGCACTGTCTTCTGCATGCATGTTTTTGTCACGATCATGCATTTTCACACGATCATGATAGAGGGTTTCCAACTACTTTAGCAGTAATCTTGCAAAAATGTGTAGGTGCACGATCATGATCCATCTCCTTCTTTAGCATTTTCTTCTATTTTTCTTCAAGTTTCCTATCTCCACTCATCATTAAAGCACATTAAATATCCCTTAAAACATGCATTAAGATCAAATTATTGCTCTAATAAAACATAACATATAAAATAATTAATAAAGAAATAAATCTAAGTCCTAAACACATGATTATCATTTAAGAAAATACTTAAAAACTTACTCTAAAGTACACTTATCAACTTCCCCATACTTAAAACTTTACCTGTCTCTAATCAAAACTAACACCACAAAATAAACGAAACATAAATCACAAATCACACAATCATGCAATAGTGTAATAGTAGTATCATATCTTACGAAATTAACTTACATATAAACATCAATCACTCAAAAACATCTAAAACACTAACTTGTTCCGTTCATATTCAAATTGTTTGACTTAATATACATATTACCCAAAATATTGACACCCTATTCACAAATCTATGGAAATTGTAAGCATGAACTAATTCTTACTCACTAATAGAAAAGTTAGGCCATCATTAGTTACCCCTTTATAGAAATTTTTGAAAGTTCATAAGAAGATCAATAGGTTTCACTTTATCTAAAGAACAATATTTTATATTTTTATTTAATGATCACCAAGTCTTTTGACACGAAGGTAAACCATTTTCTCATAAATTTCTCTCGGTTACTAAACTAGGTTTTATGATTTCAAGCTTTTTTGGAGTCTTATTCTAGTCTTTTTATGCAAAGGAAAACATTTTGTCGTAAATGTCCAGCTATCACTTAGTTATATCATAACTCACAACTGGGTACTAGCTCTATTCTTAACTAAAATTTTTCAAAAGGTCCAGCAAAATAGGAAATATATTGAACACATTTATTCAACAAATTTCTTTTTATACTCTAAAATAAATTTCTTTTTAGTCGATCCATTTTCATGAAAAGCTACTAATGATGCCTACTAAATTAAAATCATTTACTCATAAGTGCATCGAAATGAATGTCATAAAATGAAAGAATAGGTACAATACTCTAATCAACATGCATATTCACCTAAAAAGAACTCAAAACATAAACTTTACAAGCTAATGTTTCTTCACAATTAAAACGATCATGTTCATAGATAAGCTAATTCCTTTCATTTTCATACCATTGAAACATTCACATAAATAAACAAACTTCAACATCATCTAACAAAACTTTTACACAATGCAAGTGCAAATAAAAACCAACACAGTGTAATTGCAAGATCATATATAATTGATATGAAAGTACATATATGTCTTCACACTTAAACAACACATTATAATCAATGTGAAAAACAATATATAATTAAAAATAAACACACATAACAAATGTAACAAATAAAAATATAAGAAATATAAGATAAGGGCAAGAAAATTTATAAGGATTGTGGTGGTGATGGTGTTGGATAAGGATCTTGGATGCATTACACTACAAAATATTTCTTGTTACGAATATCCATCAATCAAACTAACTTAAAAACTATTAAAATAATATAAAAAACGTATAAGAAATCATAAAAACCTATTTAAAAATTAATAAACTAATTTTAAGGTCATTAGTTTGACCATTCCCTCACTTTTTTTTTCCATTAAAGGGTGGTGGAATCTTCTGAATGACCTTTGCTTTCAATCTAACCACCTTAATACCCTTATATTACAACTTATGTCCAAAAATGACACCCTTGTGCATCACTTTGTTTTCTTCTTTTCATCTAGCTTGTTTGAAATTATGATGGGTAGAGTATGATACTCACCTAAAAAGATATATCTATGGTGTATGGGCAAGGATTTCAAAGAGTGGGTGATTTCTAAATGCAAGGTGGTATGGGTGCTTTTATCCTCACTATGATTTATTGTTTTGATTTCTCTCCTTTTCTAACTCTTCATCATGTTCCACATCGTTAACATCAGTGTCTTTTTTAAAGTCCTTCTCTTACTCTTTTACAAAATTCATTAACTATATCAATTTTTATGCAAGAGTTTTCCTCCTTCAGATTCTTCAATACCTTACTCATGTTTAACTCAAACTGTTCATCACCAATCTGAAGAACCAATTTTACTTTATTAACATCCACCAATTCTCTTCTCGTATTCATAAGTAGTCTACTAAGAATTATTTGGGTAGTTTTAATCCGCTTCAAAATCTAGTACTAAAAAATCCATAAGAATAATAAGCTTGTTGACTTTAACTAGCACATCCTCCACCACGACAAATGGTTTCTTTATTAATTAGTTTACTAATTGAATGAGCATGGAAGTTGGCTTCATATCTTCTAGCCTCAATTTCTTAAAAATATACAAAGGCAAAAGATTAATACTTGCACTTAAGTCACATAAACAATAAAAATTATATAAATTACCAATTACATAAGGTATATAAAAACTCTTTGGATCTTTCAAATTTAAGGACATGAGGCTAGTAATTATGGAGCTACAACTCTCCTTAAATAGACCATTTGATTGCCTTCCTAAGTTTGCTTATTTGATATGATGTCTTTAAGAAACTTTGCATATTTAAGCATTTCTCCAATGCTTCCACAAACGACAAGTTAATTTGTAATTTTTTAAACTTCTCTACAATGTTTTAAAATTACGCATCCATTTTATTCTTCTTCAACCTTTGTGGGAATGGTATATTTGGATCATATGGAGGGGGTGGGGCATATAGTATATCCTCCTTCTTATCTTCTTTCTCTTGGCTTTCTTCTTGATGGGATTCGACCTTCTTCTTGGTTCTTCCAACTCTTTCCCACTTCTAAGTGTGATGACCTTTAGTTGCTCCTTTAGATTAAACTCTGTGTTACTCGAGAGATTCTCTACACTTTGTGTAAATAATATGTTAGCTAGTTAGCCCACTTAAACCTCCAAATTATGGATGGAAGAAGATTGATTCTTTATAATTTGGTTGAACTTAGCTTCCATCCTCTTTTAGCTCTCATCTTGAATTGTGAACTTGGAATTAAGCACATTCGTTAACTTGTACATCTTTGAATCTAATGAACTGAGCCTATCTTGTTGAAATCCTAGTGGACCTTGTGCTCTCATTTGGTTTCATGTGCTATCAGACAAAGAGAAATTTAAGTGGTTCTTCTACCTAAGATTATAAGTATTAGAACAAGGATTGGTACCACCTCGACCTAGTTGTGCTCCTATGAAACTAAGTTGCTCTATATTGTTTCTCTCCACTAAGAAGTAATGAACAGTAATATGGCCTTATTGCCTGCAAAATTTATATCCATGTTGTATTGCTTTTAGTGGGTTGGATGAAGTAGCTTTCAGGCTATTTATTTACTTGGCCAAGTTTATTACTTTAACCTATAATGTTGTTATTAAATCATTATGATGCACTCCTTTCTGATCTTTGAAGTTTGGATTCTATTTGCTTCTCTCTGACATCCCTAGATAACTATTATTTTGTTGTATCCTCTATTAAATCATATGCAGCATCAATGTCTTTGATACGTGTCGTTAGGTGTATACAAATTAAATCCTTATTTTAATTTCAATTTATTAAACAACTGTATTAAATGATGTAGTAGAAAATAAATAAGGGTTGATCACATAAGAAAAGATAATTTACGAAAATTAGTTTATTAATTACATTACTTTCAAAAAGAAACAATTACATCCTAATAATTTCGCTTATACAAAAGGAATTCTAAAACAAAATAATATCCTTTTTACCCACGTTCGTAAACAAAACAATATCCTTTTTACCCACATTCGTAAGATATAACATCAAAATTTAACTAACTTATAACACATTCCTATAACAAAAATAAAATCCAATTTTATAATACATAATTCTTTTGAACACAATACAGTGAACTATGCTTTTTTCTAAATTGAAAAGAAGTTAAACATATTCGATGAAGCACATCAAAGATTTTATCCAATTATATTCACATAAAAATAACCTCGTTAACTAGGAAAAAATTTTAAACTAAAGCAATTATAATTATGGAAACGTACAAATTACGCTAAGCTAATACATAAATAAAAAGAGGGGGAGGGGTTGTGTTTTTTTAAACCGAATCAAATTGAATCTAGAAATCAATAAAACATAAATCTAATCTAATATTTACAAGTGAACAAGCAAGTTTTAAATTTTAGTTTAGTCATGCAATTTTAACATATCTAAGGTAATTCGAGACATTTAACAAATTAATTATAGAAAACCAGCCAACTCAACACGTCAAGTACCAAGAAACACAATCAACAACTAAAATTTAACGTCAAAATTTCAGCAATTGCATAAATGTTAAATCCACTTGGTAATCAATTGAATTAAAATAATATCTCAAATAATCAAAATAACTTAACTAAACTAGAATTCAATAATTAATCATAAATTAAGAATAGGAAACTAGAAACAAAGAGAGTAAGGTTTCCGGAAAACTTATTTAAATTTTCTCCCCCATAGACTTTAGACCAACCCTAAAGTTCTAGAATTTCTCCCTCCACCAGTTACGAACCAACTAAAAATGGGTGGGATTTGGTTCTTCCTTTCACTTTCGAGCTCCTTGCACTAACTCCTTACTTAAACCCCTTGGAAGATAGAACCTTCCAGAGAACTCTCTTTTCGCATGAATGCTTGCTCTCTTTTTTTCTCCTTCCACTACTTCCTTTTTAAAGCCTCACGAGACACTTCATACAATGCACATTTTTTAAATTTCAAATGGATGTGGAGTTGATTTTTTGCTTATGTTTTCATGAAGATAAAATCGTACTCATCCATTTTAAAGTTGATTTTCATGTGGATGAAGACATTGGGAGATATTTCTATTCTATTGCGTGTTTTGTGTCATCTTCATTTATTTCTTTTCTCTGTGATGTCGTTTTATCTTCTTTAGCATGTTGTGCCTCGCTTTTGCTGTGCATTTTAGTGGGCTCTAGTTTGGTTTTATGGCCCTGTTTGGCAATTAGCTGATTGCATTTAGCTGTTAGCTGATAGTTGATATTAGCTGATTTGATCAGCGGATTGCATTAGTTATTTGTTATAGATGTTTGGTAAAATTAGCTGTTTAGTATTAGCTATTGATGTAAAATGAATTATGAGGACATGACTTTAAAAAATTATAAGGGTATGAATATTATATATTTTAGTATTTTGATAAATATTCTTATAAGAATTTAGATTTTAGATATTTAATTTTACAAAAATTAAGTTTGTAACTCTAATAAAAAACATAGAACATGCAATAATAATAATAATAATAGTAATAATAATAATAATAACAATATAGTGTTGATACATCCTAAGAATCATCCTTGATTCTATTCTTCTCAAGCCACTGATAAGCGAGGTAGATTACTTTACACAGACAATGATATATGATCTTGACTACTTTTTCAAGAAGACTGAACCATCTTCTTTGGGTAATTATAAAAAGATTATGTTCAAATCACTGTAACGCTACTAAATGATAATTTCCATTAACAAATCTGTTGGTGACATGAACATCAAATGCGTAAACATGTTGCAGAAACAAAATTTCTTTGATGACATGAACATCAATGAATCCTACATCTGTAATGAGATACACTTTTGTCAATATCACAATGTTCTACCTATCTATACCTATCACAATTTACTACCTATCAACTAGAAGAAATGTTAGCTAGAAGCATCTTTAATGTCTCATATGTCAGGGGACACTTTCCATTAAGCTTGATTGCACCAGGACGTATAATTTGACCAGGTTTTGTAAATTTTCCCTTCCAACCTCTTTCGCTGGTTGCTTTTATTTCTCTGTCTTCTTGCTCTCCATCATAAAAAATGCAGCAAGAGAAAGCAACCATGTCGTACACATTAGGAAGCGCGATGTAAGATTTAGTAAGAAAATGGGTTGGATGATACACTACATTTGCTGGACAAGTCAAAATCAAAGGTCCATCAACTTGGAAAATAGAAATAGGAAATTTAGTTGCAACACATTGTGACCATTGCAAAGCTTGAGAATAAACAGAAATGTAAAAACTATAGTAATCATAACAATTGACATTGGGGTCATATGGCTTAGTGTGAGGCTGCTCAATTTTGGGGTGGAAACTTTAACCAACAATTTTCCCATCCTTGACAATAACATAGCCCGCCATAGGATTAGGACTGGTAAACTCAATCGCCTTCCTTGCAAGTTCTATGCATCTTTTTATGTAAAAGCTATCATCTTTATCATTACCATCTTCAACACTGACTCTATAATTGACCATGACCATTCTCCTACATTTCTCGAAGTTAGTTGGCACACGGGCCTTCTTCTCCATCGAATTCAAAAACCCAAAAAACTATGGTAATCATAACAATTGGCAGTTATATCCAATATATGTCAAGATTCATGAAACAAATGTTATATCCTTATAAATAAATCTTTTCGTAAATTTTATCTCAGTCTACTCTGGTCCTTAGTTCTTTAGGAATTCCAGTGGTAACATAGAATATGTTCATGTTATGATGATTGTCAAATGCTTCTGCTATAGCAGTGCTAAAAATACATTTTGACTAGAATTAATAGCAATATATGAGTGTATCTCTAAAGTTTGAACATGTTAAAGGTGGAGGCAAGAGAATAGCAGAACTTTGTACTGATGCATTGAACAATATTAGTCAATAAAGGATTGGCTATCTTTGGTTATTGTTGGCTAATGGCAAATGCATTAGGTTGATGGGTAGACAACCAAATGCTACCACTCATATTCACCCAAAGATAAACTACTTGATACATATACAGAATTCTCAAAATTTATACTCTACACCAATTTATTAATCCAATACCGAAGAACCTATTACATAGACCAGGCAGTATTCAGCATTATAATTTGATGATGTCAAGCATAATTAATAGTTACCATCCCTTTTCCACAGTAATAGGCATAGTACAACTCAATGGTAAAAAACCTTAGGAACATCCAACCAATCATTTGAACGTTATAATTTGCATATTGAAAGTCAAAACCAAGCAGCCTTATGTTCAGACATAAAAAGATAAAGCCAAAACAAGTTATCTAGCAATACTAGATCTTTAACCAAATATCTTAGTTTGTTAACTAATTTATCAAAAGCAAGGCTCTGTGTGATATTTGCAGAATTCACATTCAAGTCATTAACATAATTCATACCTCCTGAAGACTTTTTCACATAAGGTCTCCACTCACCACTTTTATACAAGTTTTTCCATATGGTAGATAGCTAAACAAATTTCACATTCTATATTAGTAGGTAGCATAATCGAATAAAATCATAAAAAAGAAAAACAAATTGCAAAGAAACATTTTCTTTTGCCTATATCTAACAAATTAGTGTAAAATAGGAAACGAAGGCAAAATGTACCACATCAGTAGATGAATTATCTGTGTCCATTTCAGATCGGAGCTTCTCGTAACCCCATAAAGAATGCTGGACCATTCAACATTAGAAAAGCCAAAATATAAAAACCATCTGTAGTAGGAGTGAAAAAACCACCCAAATAAAGAACAAAGAAGCATCCAAAACCGTCTCAAGCAACCCACTTGACGGAACCTTAGTAATCCTAAATGAAAGGAACAACAAAGGGGGAAAAAGAAGAATGAGGAAGAAGAAAAGAAGAAGATGGAAAAGATCGAGACCAGAGAGCAGAGAGTAAATAAGGGCAATATCGACATAAATAAATTAGCTATCTTCAAACACTCCAGTAAAGGAGCTGGGGAAAAATTAGCTAGTTAGGTTGAATCAGTCAACTCAACCAGCTACTAACCAAACAAATAAATAGCTGATTGATATGAGTAAAACAACTAATTTAAGTCAAATAGCCAAAAAATAGCTAAAAAGTTGTTAACCAAACATGACTTGTGTGTTTTTAGGCTATTCGCTGGTTCTCCTCTGCTGTTACATTTTTTCTCTTGCGTTCTCTCTGGGTGATGTGTCGTCTGGGCTTAATGTTTTCCTCCTCTACATTTTTGTTTTGCTTTTATGTTTTCTTTTGATTGTTCTGTTGCACTGCGTCATTTTGTGGCTGATTGTCCTTTTATTTTTGTTATGCTTATTCCCTTTTGATGCTACACTTTGGTGGAGACTCTGTGTTTTGGATGTTGCTTCCCTAGCTTTTACATTTTGCTTCCTCCTCTTTTGGCTTTGTTGCATTTTCTCATTTGTCTTTATGCTGGTGATGTGCATTTTATCTCTTTGTTGATGGAGTTTTGGTCCCCTCTAGGCTAATACTTTGCATTTTGCTTGTTTAAAGTTGTCGGTGTTTCCTGATCCTAGTTACTGTTGTTATATGCTCTTCTTTCTGCTGGTGCTATGCATTGTATACTGCTATGTTTTTTTTTTTGAAAAGTTAAAGTTGTATTGGAATAATTAATGAAATACAAATTAAAGCTTGTCCTTCATCCAGTAAAAGCTAAGAAGATAGCAAGATCAATCCATGTAATGCACCAAATGACGCTATATAAAACAAGCATTAAAAACAACTTCATGAAGGATCCAATAAAAACGACAGAAGAGCTTCCTTTAGGGGTAAGACATTATTCCCTAGTTGAAGGCTAATCCAGAAGCTTCTGAATTAGGGTATATTTTTCAAAGCATTCCTCAGCTCTTTCCTCTGGTGATAATAATCAAGGTAAGGGATTTCTGTCTTGCGTTTTTTTCTTCATGTTGTTCTTGATCAATGGTATCTCTGGTTAGGGTCTATTGGATCGAAAATGAAAGCATACAAGAATTAGTTAAATGGTAGATTTCAAAAATTTTCTGAAATCAAAATGCTGCAAAAATAACATAACCAAATCAACATGTTTCAGTTATACATGGTACGGTATAAGGAAAATAATTTACATAAGAACAAGGTGGTAGAAATATACCGACTCCTTACTATAACTTTGACTCCTTACTTTTATATCCTCTCCAAATCCTTACTATAGCTTTGACTCTTTTGTATCCTTTCCTTTGTCAATGTATCCTCTCCTTGTTGTTGTATCCCTGACCAATCCGA
>JANQBM010043884.1:0-10183 GCA_025594535.1 Erythroxylum domingense | reverse complement strand
AAGTGAAGGATAGAGGTCGGGATCAGTTCGCGTCTGCATTACATGTTCTTAAATTGTATTGAATTGTTTCTTCTGCAATTTTTGTATAAATGTGTATTTTGAAACAACTAAAGTGTATTTGTAAATGTGAAAGGGGCCAAATGGCTATTGTAAATATTTGTGTTGATTCAAAATGGTTATGAAATAAATTGAGCCCGATTTGGTTGTGAATTGTTGTGTATCAATTATTTAAAAAATATATATTTATATCGATTTTCTGAGTGATTGAGTGTTTTAGCACGCCACCCTCGCAGGGCACGGACTCGGATATCACCATCGATGTCGGGTTCGGGTCTTGTAGGAGTGGGGTGCTACAAAAATTCACACATCAAATTCAATTGAAATATAGCAAAGTAAAGAAATTATAATATAAATGTAAAATGTATATACTTACAAGCCTCTCTGCACTCTCGTGGTGGTTATAGATCCTCTCGTATATATGGGAAGACTCTCTGCCCCTGGTCCTCCACGTCTGTAGGTAAAATTACGCTCTGAAATGGACATTGCCTTAGGTGATGTCCAATACTGCTGCCAACGACTCTATATTTGTTCAGAAAATATAAGGCGGTCGTACACCAGCCTTGTGTATCGCACCAACAAAGTTTCGATAATGTGTACGTGCTCATCTCTCCCATACTTTATAAATGACCACGTCAAATTCAGAATCCTAAAAAAAATCTTTTTTAAACAAAAGGAAAAGCATTCGATAAATACTTATAATGTAATAATATTTATCTAATTAATTTAAAAAATTAATTAAAAAAGAAAAAATAATTTTTGTTGTACCTCAAACTCCTGATAGTAAAATTCCTTTATGGCCTGAGAGATATTCTTCCATCCGTAACCCTCAAGATCAATCTTCTCCTTAAATTTAGATGTCATGTTTCTTAAGCACGGTCTAGACAGAATCAACCTAATATAAAAACAAATAATTTTATACCATTTTCAAAATTTAAACCTATAACTTAATTATAAACATATAGTGTTTCATGTATTTTCACTTACAGATTTTTGACAATTATGATATAAGTTCTTCCATTAAGTCCCTCAGCTCCAGGCTGACGGCTACCTCCTTCATCCTCATTATTTACCCCTGATATCTCTATCGATATAGGGGTAGTGAATGATGTAGGGGTGGTGGATGGTGTAGCAGTAGGTACGAAAGGCGATGCCTCATCTGCAAATTTAGTAGCTGAAGGGGGAGGAGGTAATTCAGTTCCAGCTGCTACACTATGAGATACTTCACCTGTACAGTAAGTAGCTCTGAATCGTGTTCTGAACCTTAATCGAATTATATCATGTTTTCTCTTTGGTGGCATATTTCAACCTAAAATTAATATTTGATTGAACTTTATAGAAATAAAACAATTTGAATTCAATATTTTATACAATATATTGAAAAGGAAATAATTAATTTGTTAAATATAATATTCAATTACAAACACAAATTAATTGCTATCATTACTTAACTGTAAATCAAAATCATCTTCTTTTTCTGAAGATTTTGAATCAAACTCAGACTCTTCTTCAAATCTCTAGCCCACCTCATCCTCTCCAGATAAAATTTCAACATATTCATTACATGAATCATTTAAAGTTTCATTATCCTCATAAATGACAGATGCATTTATTTCATAAGCATCTTCTTGAAACGCTTCACTTTCTATTCTCTGTTCTCCTTTTCTATGTGATTCAAAAGTACCTCTAGGTTTAACTTTGCAAACAGCTAACCAATCTGACTTATCTTTTTGTAAGCTGGGAAAAGGGACATAATACGCCTAGATCGTTTTCATTGCCAACACGAAAGGTTCAAATTGTCTAATTCTTCTTCTCTTGTTCATTTTAACTAGATTGTATTGGCTATGCACTTTTGTACCAACATTTAGAGTTGGATCAAACCAATCACACTTAAATATCACACTTCTCTTTATTAGCAATGTAGGGTACTCAGTTTCAAATATCTCAGCAATTTTACCATAGTAATATATCAATTCTCCCTGTATGCAAACTCCACTATTTATTGTTGTCATGCTATGACCATGATATTCTGTATAATATTTGTATCCACTAACGAAATACACCGGATACGAGTTAAAAGTTCGCAAAGGTCCCTTCGCAAGATCATAAATGAAATTGTTCTCTATTGGATTTATAAGGCCTACATAAAAGAAAATATCGTATTAAACAGTATAATATCATTTGAACATTTAAATCTTATAATTCAATCATTTCAATATTTATAAGTGAAAACTTACATATTGCTCGAACCATCGAGGAAAGTGTCTTCCAACTTCTTTATTGATATCATCCTCTGTTTTTTAGGGCATGAGCTCGTATAACAATTCCTCGTATAATCTAAAAGCATTATTATGTATTTCAGTTATGAATAATACAAAATTTTAAAACTCAAATAATCAATTTCAATTACTGCACGAAAGGTTGAACCTCTTGACAGTTCAATAAAATGTAACTATGGACAACCTCAATTTTTTCCTCTATTAACATTATTCTTATTGAACGTCCATATGTTCGTCCAGGATATATGAAAATGGATAAGTTACCATCAACATCATTAGTTCCTTCCCCATCATCATTACAAGGAACTTTTATTTCTCTTGTGTGAACATGTGGCTCAAAATAATGTGAACAAAATGTACTAGCTTCCTTCACTAAATAAGCATTACATATCGAACTTTCAACTCTAGACTTGTTTTTGACGTTTTTCTTCAAGTGATGCAAATTCCTATATTAGCAAATAGGATTATACCAATTTAGTTATTAAAACATGCTATTAATTCAATTACAATCATTTTGTTGAATAAATCCATCGATATTGAACTAGACCAGCTAGTTTAGCCTCATGTGTTAAATGGACAGGTAGATGCTCCATATAGTCAAAGAAGCTTGAAGGAAATATCCCTTATAACTTGCACAAAATTACTGGAATTTTCCTTTCTAGTTTTTCCATTTGAGACAACTTGATTTCATATGATGTTAAGCTTTTGAAAAACAAACTTAATTATGTTATTACTTCCTAAACCTTATTTAGTAGCAACTCCCGAAATGCAATTGGAGTTAGCCTTTGTATAAACACATGACAATTATGACTTTTCATCCCAAATAATTTATACTTCCTCTTGTCCACACACCTTGCCAAGGCTGAAACATAACCATCGGGAAACTTTAGACTTTTCAATTATTCACACAATATTTCCTTTTATTTTTTGTGCAAAGTGTAACATGCTTTCAAATGTTTACTGGTGCGAAGATATTTATGTTACTCATTCCTTCTACAAAAAAGTTTCAAATTAGCTCGTAATTTTGCATTGTCTTTTGTCCCCCCTTCAATGTTCATTATGGTATTGAACAAACTGTCAAAAATATTTTTTTCAATATGCATCACATCTAGATTATGACGTATCAAATTAGTTTTCCAATATAGCAAATCCCAAAAGATGCTTCGTTTTCTCCAACCAGAGTTTTTACTAATGCCTGTATTAATTTCATCAGCTTTAAATTATGTAACTTTCAGCAATCTTAATTCCTCAATCTCCTGCAATATCTCTTCACCAGCTTTGTGAGAGGGAGGAGGTGTTTTTACCATCCTATTCTTAATGAACTTTTGTTTATTACATCTAGATGGATGATCCAGAGAAAGAAATTTTTTGTGGTTGTCAAGCCAACATATTTTGCCCCCGTTTGAAAGATAAAATGCATCAGAATCTTTGTCATAATAAGGACAAGCTAATTTCCTTGCTGTGCTCCATTCAGAAAATATGGCATATGCCGAAAAATCACTAATGGTTTATATCAAAGCTGCTCTCAACACAAAATTATGTTTCAGAGACACATCATATGTCTCAATACCATATTCTCAAAGATGTTGCAATTCAAATATTAATGGTTGTAAGAATACATCAATTTTATGTTTTGGATCAGTAGGCCCTGGCACAATCACTGTCAAGAATATATATGCCTCTTTCATACGCCTCCATGGAGGCAAATTATAAAGAGTAATTATGATTGCCTATGATGAATATTACTAGCTGGATTGACCAAAAGGTTGGAATACATCTGTCTATAATCCCAACCTAACATTTCAACTTTCAATTGCAAACTCATTATGAGTGTCATTGAAATGTTTCCATGTCAATGCATCTGATGGATGACTCATTATTTCATCTTCTTGTCAGTTTTCATTATGCCATCTCATGTGATATACTAACATCAGAAGCATATAGTCTTTGAAGTCTTGGAGTTAGCAGGAAATAATACATCCGCTTCCAGGGTACTAATTTATGTTTCATAGAATACTTTCTAGGCTTAAACCTAGATTGACTATAAAATTTTCACTCTTGTAATTCCACATCATCTTCCCAATACAACATACATCCTAATTTGCAACAATCAATCTTTTGAATAGATAAAACAAGACCCCTAATAAGTTTCTTCATATTATAAAAACTATCAATCATTGTATGATCAAGAAGCAATGATTCATTATACCATCCGAGAATTTTATCAAAACTATGATTAGAAATATGCCCTTCAGGCTTTATGTTCAATATTCGAGCAATTAAAGAAAATTGAGTCTTTGTCTCATAATTTGGTCATAGCTCTTAGTCAGCTATGTAGCAAGTCAAAAAACTGTTTTGAATGTGGGTTTGGTTATTCTTCAAGATTTTCTATGTTTTCCAGAAAGGTATAACTGGCTGCATCATAAACCATTTGCACGTAAGGATTTTCATTTGCATCCACGTTATTTGTTCCAAATCCAATCCCCCCTTCAAACTCATTTAAGTTCACTGACGATTGTACTTCATTACCCCTTAAGGTGTTACAAATTAATGGTTCCCCATATCGTGTTCACTCAAAATAATTTGGGACAAACCTTTTTCTCAACAAATGCCCATTCACTTCATCAATAGGAAGGAAACGAATGTATATGCACTTTTTACATGGACATCTGATCTTTGGGTCATCCATATATGCAGGTTGAGAACATGCATAATAAATAAAAGCTTCAAATCCCTTAACAAACTCAAGATTAATGAAACTATCAGGTGTTAATCGCCTATACATCCAAGATTTATCGACATTACTCATTTTTGCAAAAATGTTAAATTCAAACAGTGATTCCATAGTTAGTATCCTTCATGTTTTTCAAAGTTTACAAAACATCTAAACTTTACACAACATCCCCTAAGTATTAACAATTTAAATTAATGATCTACAATTGAGTTCAAAAATATGGTACATGACATTATTTACACCTGTGAATCAAGAAAACAAGTTCTGGCTGTGACTCCTAGGCTTGTGGAATTTTTCACCTATAAGCCTCACAGGAGCTGCATCAAGAGTTTCCAGCTTATATATCTTCCTAAGGGTTTATTATGTAAAGAATTTGTCTTGTCTATAAAACATATTAATTCCTTCTGTTAATATTATATTTGCATTAATCACATCGAAGTTGAAGTATTAATCGATCGAATTGATGACCTACAATTGATTTCAAAACTATAGTACATGGCATTGTTTACACCTGTGAATCAAGAAAACAAGTTTTCGTTGTGACTCTTAGGCTTGTGAAAATTTTCACCGATAAGACTCACGGGTGTTGCATCACGGGTTTCCAACCTATATACCTTCCTAGGATTTATTATGTCAAGAATTCGTCTAGTTTATAAAACATTATCATTTGTGTGACTATTGCTTGAAAGTTATTATTAGAACTTTTATGATGATGACTAACTTATGAAAGAGATTCATTAGATGTATGCAATGAAGGATAAGAAAAAATTTTAATGTGTTTTTATTAATAATTACTTGATTTGACATTATTTTCAGTATATAAGTAAAAGGATGTGATTTTTTATAATGATTGGATCCTAGAATGAGTGATTTCGCTTTAAAACTCACTTTTGATGTATTGAAGAAGAATATAGAGACAACAACAATAACAAAGATGGTGAAAAAGATACAATTTGGTGAATATGAATATAATAACCTAAAACTTGTCATAGTTGTGCTTATCTTCTACTTTTCCATTTGGTGTGTAATTGCTCTTATTGTGAAGCTAAAAATGGTGTATTTGAAGCATGTTCAAGTACTTAAAGAGATGTAAATTTTAATGTGAATATTACTATATTAACTTGAACAAATGTATTTTAGTGTTGCATATATTAACCAAACTTTGATCAACGGACATATTCAAGTGCTTAAAGAAATGGTGCATGAATATACAGTGATAAGATTAATTGCTTTCATTTGATGGAAATGTTTATTCTAATAGACATTTCATCAAACAATTTATAGACAACCCAAATTATCTCTAACTATTAACAAAACAACTACATTTTGCATTATTTACCAACAACAACATATTTAAACAACAAATAAACCAACAATTCAACTAAAAAACCCATAAACCAATAATCCAAACAAAACCCACCCACCCACTAATGATCATACATATAAGCATCTAACACCTTCATTTTTTGGAGGCAAAATAAACCGAATAGTTTTGTTACTTGAAAATGATGCATGATGGACCAAAAACGAAGCAAAAATCGAGGGTGGAAGCTTAATAGGAAGAGGACCGATGGCGTTAATGGTGGGAAGAAGAGAGAAAATAGCAAAGGGAAGGGAGAAAGGGGGGCTTCGGGTGTTGATAAGTTTGTTGATAAAAGGATGTTGATTTTATTTTATGAATAATTCGACAGTTATCGACGGACCAACATTTCCATTGGTATTTTACGGATGGAATTATGGTCCTGTCGGTATTTAAGATGCTTATTTTTTCCGTCAGCTGTTGCTGCCTACTTTTGTGACGGACTTTCGTGTTCCGTCACTATAATAGTTCGAAAAACTCACGACAATATTTTTCCTCCACATTTGCCGACGAATATTTTAACCGTCAAAAGAACAAATTTTTTCGTCATGTTTACCGAAGGATGCTAATTTACTACAGAATGTTTTCCGTCGATAATTTGTTATTTTCTTGTAGTGCTTCAAACTATCCCTATCGCTTTAAGTGTCTCAAAAGTGATGTGTTCCATCTATCTTACCAATGTCATCCCAAGTAATCATTCTAGTAGATATGCACCATCTATCATATCGGTGTCATCCAAGAAAGAGTTAAGACAAATGGTTACAAGTGATAAGTGGGATACAAGTGATAAGTAGGTTACATGTTAGCATGCTAACTTGAATGTTAGATTGGAGGTTTCCATAATTATACTTGAAGATACTGAATTTTGGTCCCAATGTTAATTTTTATGATGTCACGGAGAGGGCGAAGGAAGCCCGTGAAGGAAGCAATTAAGGCCAATATGAAAATTAACCTTTTTTGTACACTCCTTATCTTGTAGTCATCAATAAGAGATGGGAAAGGAAAATTTACTCTTTGTTGTTAGTAGCTGGGGAATTTTTTAATCCTAGTGTATATTTCAGACTAAGTTTTACAAAGAAAGCTAAAGTTAATAGTTAAATGTTTTTAAATGTTACAACAGTTGTTGCCCATAAGTTGATGCAATATCTCATAAGCATAAAAATAGATATTTATAAGGAGGCTTCTAGTGCTTTTGGGGTATCAATTGCCATTCATTAAGGAGAAAAACTTAATCAAGGTATTTATTTCACTTTTGTTACTTGTTGAAAATTAATCATCCATTTATTTTGTTTATAATGTTGCTTTTATTGTCTTACGACTTACAGTTTCTTGGTGAAACCCATTCGAAAGTGATGTTCCATAATTTCAAAGGTTTGCAATTCAAATTCTAACTCAATGTGTGAGTGAAACAAAGTGTAAAAGGAATTGGAGCACATTTGAATTCCTTCATTCCAAGAAAATGATTAAATTAGAGCACAAAAGGTTGAATGACCTGGTCTTTGTTCGACACAGAAAGGTATGTTATTATCATTATTAAGCTAGACATAATTTCCTATAATTTTAATAATTTAATTTTATTGTTTAATAGGACTCTTAATAGAACAAGTAGTTTAGTAGATCTAATTTACATTGATAATATCGATCATTTGACGGATTAGGTTCTGAGGAACCGGTTTTAATAGATGAAAGTAACTTGAAGGATAATCTTAGATGAGAAAGTATTAACATGTCATTTGGTACTATTAATTTGAATGATGATGATGATGAGGCTCCTCTCAATGATGATGATTTTGTAATAATTGAGAATTGGGATCAATGCAGTTATAGCTAGTTTTGGATTGAATAAAGTTTCAGGTTTTTATTTTTCATCTTCTTTTAATTTAACTTATATTTGCTATATATGTTAAATTTTATATATGCAATATAATCGTAAATATTTTTTTTTAGGTTTCACTTCTTGTTGGTTCTTTGGCACAAACTCTTGTTGAAAATTGTAATTGTTAGAGACCAATGGATTTTTTTTTTATATTTTGATGTAACTATTATTTATTATATGATAAAATTGTAATATTTTAAATACTTTATATTGTTCTTAATTTTATATTTGTATGATGATAAAATGATTTTTTTCATATTAATTGTGGTTATTATTTATATGTGAAATATGTGAAAAATAATGTTAATAAAAATAAATAAATTCCTGTTATTTCAAAATTATATTAGTATGGTTTTTAGAGATAGGGTTGATGTAAAATTATAAAGTATACAGTATAATATATTGAAGGACTATTATGTAATTTTAAAAAAATTTAGAGACTATTTTATATATTAAAAAATTACCTAAAATGATACCCGGTATTAATCGGTACTAGTACAGTACCATACTAGAACCAAATTCGGTATCAATACTGGTACGGTATTCATAACATTGATGTATATGGGTGTGTAGGTGACTCACAATGATTTTCTAGTAACATAATTGCCAATAATGACCTTTTAATGATCATATTCCTTACTGTAGCTTTTTAATATTTCTTTTCTAAGTGGAACATGGTTATGTCTCTAATCAACATAGGTACATATCTTGATACAGGTATGCTACTCTTTGTAACTTTTTAATTTATCCAAATTTTTACCTATTTTTGCATTTATAAATAAACACAAATACACAAAGCATAAAAGATAGTACCCATATAACCATAAACCAAGCAAAAAATTTATACTGAACCATGAATAAAATTATCATAGGTATAAGTTAAATTACAAAAGCTAACACTTAAAAACTAGAATAAAACTAATTGAATCAAAATTAGCAAATTAAAAATCTTGGGTTGCCTCTTAAGAAGCACTCATTTAACGTTATTAGCTTGATGTTCTCACTTCAGCTTACTACATCATGATGTTAAAGACTCAACTCCTCCCTTTCACCGAGACATAACTCCAATAGGTCTTCACTTATAATTTCTTGAACAAAAATTGCTCCTACAAAATTAATCACATTAAGAGAGTAACAAATGTCATTATTTTCAAAAGAATGTCTCAATGCTTCATACATTTTAAAAGTGACCTCTTCATCTCCCACTCTCAACATTATTTTACTGACACTTACATCAATTACTACCCTAATTGTGGCTAAAAATAGACATCATAATATAAGAGGTAAGTTAATATCCTCATCCATATCTAATATGACAAAAATCACGTGGCACTATGAAATTTTCAACTTTAACCAAAACATCTTTTATAATGCCTTTAAGGTACTTGATTGACCTATCGATTAACTATATGCTTATCTTTGTTGGTTTTAGTTCTCCTAATCTTAATCTTTTAAATAACGTTTAAGGTATTATATTAATACTAGCCCCTAAGTTAGATAATGGTTTTTTAGTTAATAAACTACCAATTAAAAAAAGGATACTAAAACTCATCCTTAAGCTTCTTAGGTCATTTGTTTTGAAGGATGGTCAAACATTCTTCACTAAAGGTCACCATGGATAGTTCCTCCAACTTTCTTTTGTTTGATAGCAGCTCGTTTAGAAGTTTAACATACTTTAATATCCATGAAAGAGCCTCAACAAAAGGTATGTTAATAAGTAGTTATTTAAAGATTCCAAGGAATTTACCAAATTGTTCTTCCATATAATGTAACACCCCACTCCCGTCGAACCCGAACCCGATATCGACAGTGATACCCGGATCCGTGCCCCGCAAGGGTGGCGTGTCACATCACTTAACAAATCACTGATTCACTTA
>JANQBM010043867.1:0-10185 GCA_025594535.1 Erythroxylum domingense | reverse complement strand
AAATTTGTGACATATATATATATATATAGACACACACACACGATCTCTATCATATCATGCATTGATTAGAAAAGTCATGTAATCCTTTTTCTTCTAACAACAACTATTATCATACTATAACCAATGTCTTCAATTGTATCCATGTTTATACTTTTAGTAGGCTAAATCAAATGAAACAATTTCATTAAAGTACTATACCATTCAGCTTTACTTTATGCAATCCTTTGCATTATACTATCTCAATATTGACATCTATCTTATATATTATCACTAAAACTTTATCATCAAATCCTCAATAGGGATTAGAGCAACGTTACATTATGGACATACAACTTCCATTTCTTACTTTAAGAACTCTTCTCAAGCCTAATCCTATTTCTAAGAAAATTGATTCACCAATAAATTAGTATCAACTGTACTAAATAATGGTAATTTCTACTAAAAATAAATGTAAAAAATCAAGCAATTAATTATATACCATAACAATCAAATAAGATCAGGACTTTAATTATTTATTTGGTTACTTCTAGTATTTTATTGGAAATAATAACCTTACTACTATTTGGAAAGATTACTTTAAGCTCTTTAGGGGGTTAGGTTCTCATCGAAATTTAGTTGATCTCAAGTCACTCAAAAACCAAATAAGCTTAAATTAGGTAGATAACATCCTTATGAATCAGATCTTATATAACTTATAGATCTATTAGGTGACTACATATTTTTTGAGAAATTAAATAAATTAAATAAATATTCAATTTGTCATACAATCAGTCCCAAGTAATCAAAGGAGATTCACTACAAATGATAATGCTTTATTGTTCCAATTGTCTATTCTTTATATCACCCAGTAATTAAAAGAAGGAATTACAACAAATGAGGACCTTTTATGAGAGAGAGGAAATTTTATTAAAATTTATTTGAACTTAATTTCATTTATCTCATTAAAAATTAATTCACAAAATCATTAATATATATTAAATGTAGCAAACCAAAACTAATTTTTAATAATAAAAATTAATTTTATCCTTTGTAAATTTAAATTTTATTCTTAAAATGAATTAATAAATTATTTAACTTGTAGCAATAAAATTTCCTTAAAAATAGTTTTATAAATTTATATCAAAATAAATATTCGTTATTAAATTAAAGTGGTATATACCCTTTATCTTGGTGGTAACATATTATGTTGTTAATGTTTAAACATTAAATATATTAGATTTATAAATAAATTGTTAGACGAACAATTCTAAATTTAAGACTCATACTTAAGTAAGAGATAATACTAGTGACACGAGGAACATCCATTTGGATAATGGAAACTCCAATTGAATTAATGAAGTTGATATTTTTTTTAAAGAGAATTTTGATGATAGAAAATAATATTTGATCATTTAGAGAGCTTATTTATGATGCCACTTCAATTTTTTTGCAAATTGATAAATATTGGAGTTTTCTAATGAGCCTCAAGAAGATGACTATCCACCTAATGATAACATTGATAAAATTTTCTTTTAAACATGATCAAGAATTAGTTGTCCCTAAGGGACAATTATAAAGTTAACTCAATTAAAACTTTGTTTAATCAAGAGAGAGAATGAGAGAGACTCCTTAGTCTGTCTAAGCAACAACCGAACTCATTTTTAGTTTCTTTCCCAAATAGGAAAGAAACCAAAGAATTCATCTAGTCTCACCTATCTTCCCCACCTTATATCAATTAACCATAAATTTAGCCTTAACTTATATTCTTATACATGTTCTTATCCATGTGCCTCTCTCATATAACCATGATTCCTTCATTTCCACTCCTTCTTCTTCCTCTAACTGTGGCTTAGATGTAAATAACCCTTCTATATCTTCCAAACTTTATCATTCCCCTTTTCCCATCGCCAGCTTACAACCTAATCATCTCAAAATATTCAAAGTCATCCTTCCCTAAATCATTTTCCACTTTTAACTCTAAGTTCTTACCTTGGAGAGAAAGGAGTTCCTCCTTTCCTAGCTTTGAACTTAGATACTAATACTTGAATACCAGTTATTAGATTATGGTGTCATGCAGTAGGTTAGTTGTGTGACTATAGGAAGCTTAACTTTGTACCATATATGCAAGAAGACAGGAGTTAAGTGGTTTTCCTACCTATAGAGGTTCTCTAAGTTGGTCTTTTGGTTAGGCATCCACATTCATGGATTACTTCATTGATAAAAGGTCATTTCCCCTTAAATGTAGTTATAGGCAAAGAAAAAATGATATAAACTTGGCATAAAGAAGATATTAATCAAATAGGAAGATATATCCCTTTTAAAAGTCAATTGTGAATCTAGTATTTAGGGGATCCTTGAGCTAGTGCCCTAACACAATACTAAGGAACCAATTATGCTGCAGAAGTGGAGGCTAGGCTTATCTTATTAGAACATTAGAATAACATAAGATTGAGTTACTCAAAAAGTGCTATTCGTAATCCAATTTGTCTATATGAACAAACTGTCAAACAAAGAAGGATAGGATATGTTGAGGTTTGCTTAAAAGTGGAGAAAGATAATGAATTAACTAAACAACTCAATTTAAAGAGACTGACAAAGGTTAGTGATCTAAAACTTGCTTAATTTTAACTATCATATCAATTGACACAAACTAAATCTCAAAAGAAGATACGGAGACCTATGGGAAAATTATTTAATACTAAAATTTACAATGAAGTGAGGGGTTTGGATCAGAAACCAAGTATTCATCCTATTGAAAATTCAAACCTCTATGAGTGGAAGATATAACTAAATGTTACTACTATAATTCTTATTGATTAGGACACTGATATAATGACTATAAAAGAGAAAGTGATTGAGCCGAGTTCTATAGATAAAGAAAATCCTATTATGGCTCTAAAGAGTCAACTTACATCTAATTCTTTAAAAGCCAATCAAGTGTTATAGATCTAGGAATCTCTAATCAATTGGATAAGATTCTTAAGATTAGTCAGTTGAATACTAGCGATTCCTCTCCTAATTATATGATGCATAGTCAACTATGCTCAACCATAACAGATCTAATGGGAAGCAACCTAGAAGATAGCTTCATCTCAGAAAAAAAAAAGATTTGTAGAAATCCAAAAAAGAATCCTATTACAACCCCATCCCAAATTATTTCTTTATTTCCCTATTGGTTTGGAATATCAAAGGAATGAATAGTTCCAATAAATAACAGATAGTTAAGAATTTAATGTAGGATAAGAAACTAATCCTTATAGATATTTTGAAAAAAAATGTCAATTGTTGTAGAGGTAATATGTGGTTCTCTGGGAAGAATTGGAGCACTATCTCCAACCTTCAGCAGGAATAATATGCTTTTGACATTAATAAGGTTTAAATTATACAATCTTCTTTCATAAATCAACTGATTCATTTAAACATCTCAATCTCTTCTTTCTTATTCCTATTAGCTTATCAATGATATATGTAGCTAACTTAGAATTTCAAAGGAATTCCTTATGGAATAACTTAAAATAAATATATGCTAGCAACAAATCTTGGATTATTTTGGGTGATATCAATAGCACAATATTTACTTATAAAGTTGAAGGTAAAAGGTTAAAACACTTGAATGATTATTTAAGAACCTATGCTAACAAAATAGGGGTTATTGACTTATCATTTAGAAGGAGATAATTCATCTAGAATAATAGACAAAGTAGTGATTGAATTATTAAAGAAAAAATTATTAGATAAGTCAATTGATAACCAAAACTTAGTGATCAACTTTCCTTTAAGTTTAGCTCACTTTGGAAATTCCATTTGCTTGAATCATTCCTTCATAAAGATCCACAATTTGGCCAAAAACTAAAAACTTATAAAGCTCCCTTTAGGTTTAACAACTATCTACTTAATATAAGAGGGTTTAAGCAAGGGTGGAATTAGGTCAGATCAAGTGTTAGGCCCCAAATTGTTTTAATGATTTTATTAAGCATGATCAAAATAATTTTTGTGGTCTTGTTAGATAAATCATTTTATTTGGAGTTTCATTATTATGTCAAGTTTGGGAGGATTTATTTCATGGATTGATGGAATTAAAGTATTAATGTTAAAAGGTGATATAAGGGCATTTTTAGAAGATCACTAAAGGTAAAAAGGGGAAGAAGTAATTGTAGTCTTGTATTTTAAGGGAAGCAAAATTTGTGAGTGAAAGAAGAGAAAAAGAGAAGTGGAGAAAAGAAGAAAAACAAGCTAGGGTTTTGGAGATTCTTAAAGAGTTTGAAGACATTGAGGCTAATCAAGCAAGTATGAGCATTAACTCTTCTTGATTGTTAGATGAAGCATATTTAGGGATAGTTAGAAGTGAAAATAAAGTGAATATGTGTAGGTAGTTGTTGATGAATGGTTTATGTAAATGTTTTAGTGTTTGGTTAATGATCAAAAATAGATTATGGATTTATTATGAATGATTTTAGGTTGGAATGAAGTTGAAAATGAAGTAGAAGAGATGGTTTAGGGTTAAGATGATTTTATAAAAAAGGTGGGAAGTTAAAAACTGGCAAAAGTCGCAGAACACATCTTCAGAGCATGTTTCCGGACAAGTTCGCCGTGGCGAACTTTTGGGTTTCACCGCGGCTAACTCAAATTTTCCTACACAAACATGTTTTGGTATTTTGGGAATAACTTTTGGTGTAGTTATTCAAATGGACTGATTTTTGATTTGTTATAAACTAGAGACATAGGGATACAAATTGTATGAAGGAATTGAGTCTAAATCCAGTATCTAAACATTTGAATTTTGAGATGGAAGCTGAACATAGAATTTTGTTTCAACATGAGAAATAGTTTAAATTGTTGAGGTATGACTTTCTAATTTCTAAACCAAATCGAATGGAATTTTGGTTATTGTTAAAGGAAATCAAGAAGGTGATTAAGAGAAGCAAGAGGAGCAAGAGGAAGGACATCCTTAAGCCACTTTTATAAATAAGGATTTGGTTACACTTTTATAATTAAGTAATAAGCCCCTAATGTTTCTTCCTAACCAAGAAAGTTTGAAATGTTTTCAATTATGTTATAAATGTGCCGTTAAGGCTTCTTGAATACTTTGATAATGTGCCACATGTTTGTATATGAATTGTGTTATTGGTTTATGAAATGAATGATGAAAATGATTTTTGAAAGGATATTAATTTTTGAAACGATATTATGGTTATGAAATCAAGTTTTGGAAAAATACTTTGATAATGTGCCACATGTTTGTATATGAATTGTGTTATTGGTTTATGAAATGAATGATGAAAATGATTTTTGAAAGGATATTAATTTTTGAAACGATATTATGGTTATGAAATCAAGTTTTGGAAAAATGCCATTGAGGCAATATGTTTACGAATTATGAAATGCATGATTATATGGTTTTGTAGTGGTCTCCTAAGTTAAGTCAGGACCATTAAGTGGGATTGCGATAGTACGTTCTATTCACGGTTCTGCAAGACCCTTATGAGAAATGTGTAGTACGTTTTGTTTTGGATCCACTCAAACCATTTTGGATGTGGCTACATGTTTATGATTTGTTAATAAGTTGATGAATGCATAGATTGTGTTATTTGTGAATTAGATTGCATGAAGAAAATTTGAGAAATATATGCTTATGATGCAATGTAAATTATTTCAATAGTTTTGCTTATTACTAGTTATAAATTTGTTACCCACGAGCTTTAAGCTCACCCCCATTCTCCTCCCCTTACTCAGGTGATAAGCAAGAAATTGAGTAAGTCAAGAGTTATGGCATCACTCCGAATTGGCATGCTTTTGTATTTTTAAGTTAGATTTTTGGGAATTCAAGGCTTTAGTAACATTTCAAGTTCTGTTAGTTCAAATGTATTTTGTATTATTGATTTTTTGAACTCAATTGATGTATTATGGCTTGAAATGCCATTAAAGCTCTGTAAAATTTATATCTTTTGTTATAAATGAAATTTGTGTTTGGATTTGTCTATGATTTTTCTTGTTTTCGCAAAGCATCCGATTATGGAAACGAGACTAAATTTTTAAGAACTTGTTTGTGGTTTTTAAGTTGACATGTAGTAAGATAGGATATTTTGAGTTGTGGGTTCTGCCATAGAAGTTTTCGCTACGGTGAAGCCAAGAGTTTGCCGTGGCAAGACCAAGTGGTCGCCGCAGTGAAGATAAAAATTTCAGGCTTGCTGCGGCAAAGTTCAATCACTCGCCACGGTGTAAAATTTTCGAAGAGTCCAGGGGATTTTCCAATATGTTCGCCGTGACAAAACCACAGGTCACCGCGATGAAGCCCACTTTTGCTTCCAAAGAACTTTTCTTTTAAATTTCCAAATTCTAAGCCTTCCTCCAAGCTCAAGCTTCATGATCCTATAGCCGATGTTGGGTCCTGATGTTGGGTTCCGAAAATAGGACCCAACATCAAGCTCACCTGAAAATAAAAATAAGGGATCAAACCTAATCTAAACATCAATCGGGTTTAGGATTCATGGTTTAAACTCGAGTTTGATCAGCATCAAGTAGCTTGATACTTAATCGAGCCAATCTATGCTCTAAATTTATATAAAGTTTTTATTTTTAAATATTTGATAACAAAATGACATCTTTGCAACTAAAAATTAATTGAAAAAGAGCCACTAAGCCTAAGTTCCAGCCTGAATGAAGCTCAAATATTTTAAAAAGCCTAAACTTGGGCTAAATTATGATAAAATAGAGTCAGGCCCATTAAATTCCAACTAAAATAGATCAAGCTTAGGCTAATTTGCCAACACTAGGTTTAAGGATGCTAGGAAAGGAATGTAGGTCTATATTAATGGTTTCGAGGCTTATCAGTACATAAGGAAATTACATGATATAAAAAAGATAAACTAAAGACTCTCACTAGTGGGGACTTCCCTAATAGCAAGGAAACTATTATAAAAGAGGATCTTAACGACATTTAGACTGGGCTTTACGTAAACCAAGTGAATAATCAACTAAGATTATAAGAACAATACACCTCTTGTGAACTACATTCATTCGCTTGAAGCTTATAACTCCCTCTTAGATAGGCCCTGCCCTACTCACTTCCATCCATACTTTGGGAACATAAATCAAGGATCCTTTAGCTTAATGAGGAGGATAGAAACAACAAGTTCTATAATACTAAAAAAATAAACCAAAAAAATTTACACGTTACGTAATCCCTATAGGAATTCAATTAAGTGTGAAATTGAGATTATACTGAGTTAGTTCTATTAAGTTATTCTTTTTATTAGTTAAGTGAGTTGGATTGGGCTGGTGATTAATTTTTTTATTAGTTATTAGATATTGGTGGATTTATGATTTTTTAGTAAGTTTTTATTAGAATTCATCGTGATGAAATTTATTGTAATGAATTCTCTTCATCTTAAAAGAAAATTTTGTTAATAAATTTAAAACATGAGGTACTTGGAGAGATAACATAATACTAAAAAAGAATTTAGCCATAATAAAATAATTATGTCATGTCTCTTCCCTATTCTCTTTCTTTTTTTCTCTATGTTAATTTGATTATACATATTACTTCATACTTGCTTCACTTTTTTTTGGGAAAATGTAAGAGAATGCATTCAATATAAGGTGTAACTAAAGTTAAACAAGAAAATTAAGACAAAGAAAACTTTAAATACAAAAAAAGTTGATTGACACAAGCTAGGACAAAATTGTAGCCATATCTTAACTTATAATTGGTTTATGTCATTTAAATAGAATAATTTCCCTAATCTAGTAAATGTTATCATAACAAAATGTTTGAAATTTTTTCTTTTCACTTCTGAAAGTTCTATTTTTCATTTCCCTCTAAAAAGTGTAGATGCAGTAGTTAAATACAATTTTGAAAACCACTAGGACACCTTTGGTTTGGTATCAAGTTTTATTATCCCATTCGACTATATTTAGCCATAAATCCATATTGTAGAATATGTTTCATAGGACCTACACTTTCTTTCATATCATAGATGAAAATTGACATATGAAAGAAGACGGTTCAAGGATTTGTTTTCTTAGTTGCATTAACTCGTAACTTTTGTTGATAATGGAGTTGCACTTAACTCTATCAAAGGTTTTTATCCCTTTTTTATGCTTCTAACTAGAATATAAAAGAGGTTTTTGGAAGATTTTTGCTGAACCAAACTAATTTAAACTAAGGGACTATATGTTAAGCATTAACAAAAGCCTTTAGGCAAGATTTGTTCAAATACCTTAGTTACGTGATAGTCATATGATTTTATCTTTTATGTTAGGATCATACTTATAGCTAGGAACATTTTCCATAATAAAGGTGAAACGTTTAAGGTTATAAATCTAGTTATCCCCTCAAATGATGTCTTTTACCTTGTTATTTTCTAGCAATAAGTATTTTAGTGTAATATATTTTTGATTCCAGTGTAAGAATCCTTAGCTATGTGAATTACCAAAATTTAGCCAAGTATCTTCTCCATTACCAACTATGGTCTTCATTTCTTTTCAAACATTTATCCTTAAGCTTATAAGTCTATTAAAAGTCTAAAAGGTGTTACATTTAGGCTTGACCCTCCAAAGTTTGTTTCCATTTAAAAATTGTATGTGCATCTATTGGACCGAAATGGGTTATACGTTTATATAGAGATTATAAAGTCTCTTAGCTAGGCGCATTTTTTTGGTGGCTCTAATGTTCACCTCATTTATCCTTAGGCTTGCAAACATCTAACATTTTGACCTTACCCATTTTTGCATTGCTCACTTCACCTATATATAAGATTTTTTTGGGATTTTCACTCTAAATTTTATAATACTCACTGGTAGAGCAAAACGGTAACTCCAATACCCATAAAGGTTGTTTAGTAATGAGATAGTAGGTTGTAGTCTTCTAACATGATAAAGGAACTTGTTTATCCAATTAATAATCATTTTTATATGAAGTCTAATAGGGGTTGACAATCTTTGAAAGGGATTCTTTTTTCTATAGTAGGAATGCCAAGGTATTTGAAGGGAAGTTGTTGAAGAATGCAACTAGTGGTTAGAATATGTTGATTGTCTAGTACGTTAAATACAACTAATATAAGAAGGAAACTTTAAAATAAATTAAATAATATAATGCCTTTTAAAAAAGGCTTACATATGTTACTATTACATATTGCCAAAACACTCAGAATACTATAGTCCTAATATAATTGCATGACCTAAAAATTTAGAGTTGAAAACCTTTCCTCTACTACTTTAGAACCAAATCCATAAATTATTAATGTATACTAGCACGTGTCTGGCTTAGGACTTACTATAAAAAAACATTTGTTACAACATTTTAAGACTCTAGGATAGATTTCTCTCTTACTGACTTTTCCTTATTTTCTCCACAGGTGATTAAGAACTCCAGTTGCTTAGACATAAATTCTGGCTTATCACCTTACATTTAGTGCTTATAGCCACTCTATGCTTCCCCTCATCCCATGTAAACCTACCTTATGGTTATATGGTGATTCGAATAGTCAACTCACCATATAACCATAAGGTAGGTTTACATTACATTTTCGCTCTCTTGTGATGATCAAGACTACTTGTATCTAAACTTAGTAGTTTAGTTTATCAGCTAATAATAGGGTAAAGTTAGAAATTTGCCTGACCCTGACTCCTTACTAGGAAGTCATATTCTCTTAGAAGTTGCTAATTTCCTGTTATAGCTTTTAGCTTTAGAACCATCTAGGATTAGCTCTCTTAACTATTGGGTAACTTATAATTTTAGCTAGTTAACTGACTTCTCTATCCCTTTGTAGCACTTTGCATTTCTCTCTTCCTAAATTTTGTAGAGGAAATAACCAAAACCAATTAACATTAGAGGTTTATCTTCCTCTGGTATGTTAAATGATAGAAGCCATGTGATTACCTCTTAAAAATTATCATTTGTCATATCTAAAAAGCTCAGGTACTTGATAGAGCTCCATATCTCATTAGTGTAACTACAACTAAAATATAAAAGCTTCACAGATTCAGTTTCTCTCCTAGATAGGAAATATAGATTAATTATGTTTAGGTATTACAATCGGTTTTGTAACATCCCATTTCCATAGAACGGGTCGGACCAGAGAAACGGGTCCAAGTGAGGTAAATCAGAGAAATTAAGAAAACACATCTTATGCTCATGCATTCGTGAACAGTGATATGTGCACATAAAAATTTATTGTACATGCATTCATGACAATTTTCCCGGTA
>JANQBM010043856.1:0-10185 GCA_025594535.1 Erythroxylum domingense | reverse complement strand
ACCTTGTCAAGGAGTAATTAGTTGGAGATACTGGAATGAATAAGGGAAATGAGATTGGTATGAAATGAGCCATAAAATTATATAACGAAAATGGGACTTTGGAAATGTGAGTGTCTGCTTCACATAATGTGATATGATACCCCTACCTTAAATCCTTAATTAGAAACGGAATGAATTTCGCGGACGAAATTTTTTTTTAGGAGGGGAGAATTGTAACATCCCGGTATCGGGTTCGGGTTCGGCGGGAGTGGGGTGTTACAGTTTAAGTGTGGGTAGGGTTATGGGTTTTGCTTTGAGTGTGAACTTTGCATATTGTATGATAGTTTGTTAGGTTGCATTTTGTGAATGTGTTGATGAATTATATGGAATGAAATTGATTTAATTTTGAACATAATCTATTAGGTTGTAAAGAGTCATTAGCTTGCAAAATTAGTAATTTAGGTTCTTTAGCAAAATAGGCAAGTTAAGTAGGATTTATTGTTAGTTTATCACTCTATAAGTTGTCACATTCCTTCATAATTTTAGGTCTTTCAAATAAGTAACTTTTCCACTATTTGTTTTTATGGAAATGAGTAGCTAAAGCAACAAGGTAGGTAATAAAAAAAATTTGCTTGTTAATTTTAAATAAATAAGCATTCCGCTGGCCTTTGGGTTATCAGTATAGCTAGTAGCCAGTTGAGAATGTGATGTAGCTGAGTAACCAAATCGACATGCATCATAAATGTGTGCCTTTGTGTTAAAAGGCTGTAATGACATTCCAACCAAGCAACTTAATAAAAACATTACTTATTTAACTAACCAGATCGACATTCACCACCAATGTTTGCCTCCATACAAAAAGACCATGGTTATGTCCACAAAAAGTTAAAAAATGATTTCTAATAAAACTTACCGAACTTGTAAATGGCTAACTTTTCATTAAAACATTCTTAGGAGTAGTTATAGAGTTTGAATGACCAAATAATTATTAATTTGTGTATATAGTTGAAAAGGGTGAATAACTTGACATTTGGGTCTTGATTAATATGTATATTTAGTTCAGAACATAAAAGAACATCAATTGAACTAGAAGAACAGACAGAAAGGAGCTTTATATTTAGTCAATCTTGGAAACCCTAAAAAGGGAGAAAAAGAAGAGAGTGAGAGAAGAAGACGAGGAAGAAGGAGGGAGAAGAATTAGATACCGACATTGCTGCTCCCTGAGTAAAGTGGTATGCTGACGTTGCTACCTTCCTGATTTATCCAACCTAAGTTCCATTTTCTATTCATTTCCTTTTTCATTTAAATTTATAAAGTTGAGATGGATTTTATTGAAATGGATTTCGGGTTATTAATAATATTCTACACTCTCCTTTGGGATTTTACTTTAAGTTATTATTGATTTAGCTATTTTTGTGTTTATTGGTTTAGGTGTTGTGATTTATTAATGTATTTGCATGTTTCTAAGTGAATTCCACTACAAAAAGCTTGTTGAGAGACTAATCCACTGTTCGAAATTCTAGGACCAACACTGCATTAACATAAAAGTGACTAAGTTAACATTGATGATAGGCTAAATCCCATTTCTCATAATTTATTAATCTTCCTTGTTTGAATTTCAATTGTCAAATGGTGGTGCTCAAATTTGATTTCCTGCATATATTTAGAATTATCATTTCAATCACTCCATATTCGATCGCTCTATATTCGATTGTTTACTTTTCTGTTTATTTTTTATTTTCATTTTAATTACACTTTTAGGCCTTAGAAAAATTAGGATTTGATTAGTTCACTAATTCCTCACAAGATCAACACCTCATACACTGCACTACGACCCGTGCGCTTGCGAAATATTGAGGGTTTTATAAGATTAAAACTTTCCTACATATATCATTCTCTATCTCTCTCTAAAATCAAGAAGCCAATTCCCTCTCAGTTTTCTTTACAACCATCCTTAAAGTCTTTATCTATTTCTAACTTCCTCACTCCTATTATTCCAATGGGACTATATATTAAGCAAACGATTAAGCACACTTAATCGAAGGGTTAAATTCAAGTATCAGGCCACAAACAAAGGAACTGGGCTGCGTAGTACGAAGCATCCTTTTCGATTCACTCGTAAAAGGAAGGTAAACACTTCCAAACCTTTATTATAAAAAGAATTGTTGTGCCTCAATATTTGAATTTTGACATATTAGAAACCATTGGATTGAGAGAAAGAGTTGAAAGTTTAGGGGGAAAAATTCACTGGAAAAAGTTATGCACTTTAATTGGTTCATCTATGAAGTACCTACCCTAGAATTCTTCACCTCCCTCCTATATGGGCTTAGTAACTAATAGATGTGATTTGTATAGTGTTTTAGGGTGTAATTTGTTATGCATTTAGTGTGAATTTAAGTGTTGAATGTGTATTTATGGTTTAATTGTGTTAGTTTATGTGTTTGAGTGTTTTATGGGTTAGTATGAGTCTTTGAGCTAAATTGTTATATTTTTTAGGTTCCTTGATGTGTTTGTTAGTGTTTCAGGGTAAACGGCCAAGAACATAGAAGTTACGAAGAGTTTCGGGCCAAAAACATAGCCCACGGTTGTGGCACAACAGGCCACGATCCTGACAGAGAGGGACAAGCCAGGGCAGCCAGGCCACGATCATGTACTTTGGGCACGATCGTGATAGAGAGCTTAGAACAATGCCACAATTGTGCACTTTGGGTAACGATCGTGCTAAAGAGGATTAAGCGTTGGCCATAATCATGGCCTACATCGGGATGAAGCAAAAACTCGAGTTTCATAAGATTTTTTAGACCATTTCGATCCCGTCTTAAACTTAGGGCATCCAGAGTATAAATACATCATACAGGGATAGAACCAGTAGCCTTGGAGAGTCTAAAAAGAGAACATTCATGTCAGTCGCATTCTGAAAAAACCTAGAGAGTTATCAAGAGATTAATGAAGGAGACGAAGGAAGAGAGACACAGAGATGAAGCTTGACGTGACGTACTTCCTGGAACACGTGATTTCCCATAGTTGCTGCCTCTATGAATCCGTTCTGATAGTAATTCTATTTTTATTTCAATTTTATGGATGTATGAAATTGGGATGATTACTGAAATTAATTTTTGTCGAGTGTTAATTCATTTCTAAGCTCACCTTCGGGTTTTTGGTTCTTGAGATTAATAAGTTTGGTTAATTGTGTTTTTTATCGATTTAACTGTGATTCAATATCCATTCCTAATAATTCGGCAATAAATTAAGAGGGTGAGCTGAGTGAAAATAATCAAATTAGGCTAATGAGAGTTAGGTAATTTGATAGGTAGAGAATTGAATCAAACAGGTAGAATCGTCTAACGAGAGATCGAGCATAGGTTCCCGGTAGGTTATTAGACAATTTTAGAACTAATTTAGGTTTTGGGTAAATTATGAATCGAGAGATCACAATTCCATCATTTAAATTAGGGATTATCAAATAGGGTTAAGGATTATAACTTGAGAGAGAGTAATCCAACCTAGGACTGTCTAAACCCATTAATTCGATAATTGCATAATCAGTTAGATTTTTGTTAATTTTGCATTAAAAATCTCCTTTCTCTCAGTTGGTAATTTCTAGGTTGATTTTTGGATTGGGTTGTGTGATTTGTTACTTGTTTAGATTTCTGCAATTTAATTCTTGAAATTAATTGTTTGATTGATTTATTTTCTGCATTAATTTATTTATTTTGAATTATTATAGTTAGTGCAACCTTAGATTTTAGGACTAGACCTCCGTCCTCTTGGGATCGATGCCTTAGGTACTACGCAAATGACCTGTGTGCTTCTAGAACTTACCAAGGTTATAAATATTAAAACTTAGTGTACGTAACCTTGCGATCAAGTTTTTGACATCGTTGTCGGCGAGTCAATTTAGCTCTATAGTTTAAAGTGTTAGATTAGCTTTAATTTTTGATTTCGTTCTTTTGTTTTATTTTGGAATTCTTAGATTAGCTTTAATTTTTGATTTCGTTCTTTTGTTTTATTTTGGAATTCTTGATCTTGCTTGAACACAAGAGTCACGAGATGTTCGAGTCGTGCAGTAGAGACGTTAGATTTAAACATCTCACGATTAGAACGAAATCGTAGGAAAGCTCAGTGAGAGGCAAAAGAAGAGTTAAGAAAATCATTAATGGATTTTAGGAGTTTCAGAGAAACATAGATAAGGAAGCAACTCAAGGAAGACAATAGAGGACCCTCATGGACTTTATGAGGCTAGGGTCTAACCTATTGAACCAAAGAGTGGCTAGGCCGCCTATTCAAACGGCCTCATTCGAGATTAAGCCAGCCCTCCTAAACATGCTTCAACAAAATGTATAATTTTATGGATTAGTGAATGAGGATCTAAACGCGAATATCGTGAACTTTCCTGAGATTTGTGATACTTTCTAGTACTATCAGATGTCGAAGGATGCAGTTAGAACTAGATTGTTCCCTTTCACACTTAGAGATAGAGTGAAGGCTTGGTATCATTCAGTAAGCCCATCTAATATCATAACATGGGATCAGCTTATGCGTGCGTTCATAGATAAGTAATTCCCATTGACTAAGACAACGAAGATTATAAAGGAGATCAATAATTTCCAACAAGGTGATGGGGAGTCAATCTATGAAGCATAGGAAAGATATAAAGACCTGCAAAGAAAGTTCCCACACCACAACCTACCCAAGAAATTCCTTTTGTAAACCTTCTACAATAGAGTAAACCCACCAATGAGAGGCACCATAGATGCAGCATCAGGAGGATCCTTAATGCGAAAAACTGTCGATGAAGTAGAGGAGCTAATTGAGGAGATGGCAAGCAATAGTTATTTATAGATGAGTGAGCAAGGAAGGCAATCTATTTCTTTTAAAGAGCATAAGGGAATTTTCGCGATCGATCAGATGACATAGATGTAAGAAAAGATCGACATTCTAACGCGACAACTAAACAACATGAAGGCATCATCCTCAGCTTAGGTAAAGGCCGTATAATTGAAATGTGAGCTTTATAGACAATTAGACCATGACACCGTGGAGTGTTATTTAATGAAAGAAGATAATCAGGAGCAAGTGAACTACATGAGGGAACAATATGGCTGAGGAGGGGGCATTAATAATCCCTATTCCAACACCTACAACCACGGATGGAAGAATCATCCGAACTTCCCCTGGTCGAACAACACTGGCGAAAAATTTGGGCCTCAAGGACAATCAAGATTCTAGTAAGATAAAGGAAGCTCGATGGAATCAAAGTTGGACTAAATTTTTGATAAGATTGGAGGCATGGAGGAAGCATATAGGAGGCTCAAGAGCAAATTTGAGCACGTTACAAATAACCACGTCTCATTTATACATAATCTAAAAGTCCAAGTGGGGCAGATAGCTAAGACAATGTCGACTCAGAATGCTGGAATTCTTCCAAGCAACACTGAGTCAAATCTGAAAGAACGTATCATGGTTATCAATAAGACTCATAATGAGGAGCCAAAAAAGGTGAAGGATGAAGAAGAAGGTCAAGTGATTAAAGAAGACCCTTCGAGTGAGCCCATGATTGAGTCACTTAATATATCTCGACGTCTATTTCCATCCCCTATTACGCAGCAGTGAGAGTTATATGTAAAAAGGGAAGCAGAAAAATTACGGGAGATTGAGCAAAATAAGGTTTGGGTAGTATTGGAACAAATACAGACAAAGCTCAAATTGTAGGAGTCTGTCAAGAAGAAGGTTGAGGAGCGACCACTGGAAGATGACCCCAATATAGCTACAAAGAAAGAGGACCCAGGGGACTTTTTCATCCCTTATAATATCAATAAGATCATCATAGACATGGCATTCATGAATTTAGGCATGAGCATAAATATGATGCCCCACATATTCAGTCTGAAATTGGGTTAAAAGAGTTAGTGCCCACCAAGTTTGTGGTAACGACGGCTGATAGGACAATGCATAAATCGTTGGGAATTATAAAGGATGTGTCGGTAAAGGTGGATGAATATACCTTTCTGACAAATTTCTTCATATTGGACATTAGTGAAGATATGAACACCCTGATAGTTCTTAAAAGACTGTTCTTGGCCACCGTGCATTCAATAATTGATGTTGATGGGGGTGAATTAACTCTACGAATAGGAAAGGAGACTTTGACCTTCAAGGTGAGTACAAGAGAGTAAAGACCTCCTATACCTCTAATGGATAATCAAGAGCGTGAACCTCGAGGAGAATGGGAGGATATAGAGGATCTTAGTAATGCTTTCAGGAAGAAGCACTCGCGAAGGAGAATGCGAGGAAAGGAAAATTGTAAGGATAGTGGTAACTGCAGTATGGTAGGTAAAGTGAAGACCTTAAGATTAATGAAGACGCTACCATTAAACCATTTATTCTAACCACTGTGAGCTTAACAAAGTGTCAATCTATTGATGTTAAAAGAAGCGTTGTATAAGAGGTAACCCATCGAAAATTAGTTCTTTGATTGTTTTATTAGAATATTGGAAATTTTGTAGTTAGGATTAGTTTTGTTTTTGAATAAAAGCGAAAAGGAATGGAACTTCAAAATTACATGGATGACATGCAAGCATAAAAAGAGAGGTGAAAAAAGGGCCATAAAAGAATTAAGCAGTAGAAGGGAAAAAACTGAAAAAGAACAAAGAAGCAGATAAGGAACTGATGATACAAGGGAGGACGAAAATGTTTAAAGAAAATTTTACCTTTTTACCCTTTTTACCTACCACCTGTATATTCAGTTCTAACTTTATTTTCACTTCCACTTTCATATTCACTTTATCTATCTAGAATTCAAGCATCCAAACACTCTCACCTCTCACTAAAAATTTTAGCCTTCCAGAATTCTTCTAAATTCTACATAAGGATGCTCACATTAAATAATCAGCCCGACGGGAACCATATAGATTATAGCAAGTTGCAGAATAGGGGAGACAGAACCAAGTAGCAGACTTTGACGTGCCTTTTCCAATCTACACTAAGGAGGAAGCTACTCATTTTTTATCCCTTCGTGTTAGACAAATTATAGTAACTAAGTACTTTGATTTTGACACCCTTGATAGGTTAGAATTGTATGAGTGTGTAGAAAACCTAGCTGAGAGGATCCAGTGGGCTTAATTCATTTGATTCAATTCCTTATTTATGAGGAGCTTACATTGGAATTTTTCACTTCCCTGACCTACGACCCTAAGAATCCAAAAGAATTATGGTTTAGATTGGGAGGACGAGCATATGAATTAAAGATTGAAATCATGTGCGAGATGTGTGGATTTCCCGAATCCTCCATCATCGACCATCATGATTACTTTTGTCCTTCCCAATACTAGAATGAGCTTACTGGAATTGAGCAATTTCACCCAAAGAATGCTCACAATAACATTATACGGTCCCATGAACACTTGTTGCTGCACAATTTATGTGTCATCTAGTTTTCGATAAAACCAAAACCAACAAGTGTTCCACCAAGGAACATTTTATATTGTGGTGCATGGACCATAGTATTCCAATTTGCACATCCACCCATGTGCTAAATGTCATTACTGCAACTCCACGCAAGTGGAGTAACAATCCAAGAATGGGATATATAATTTTTGCTATTGCAGAACATTTTGGTGTGGAATAGAAGGGGTTAATTGTTCACCTCCCAAAATTCTTGAACCACCATCATTTATGACGAGCTGAAATCCTTAAGTCCCATAATATGGAACTTAGGGATATCAGCCAAAAGACATATGTCTGGATTAGGGCAAGTCAGGCAAGTTCAAATTCAGTGCCATCTCGACAAGAAAAAGCATTAAGCGAAGAATTCGAAGAAGAAGAGGAAGAAGAACAAGGTTGGAAGAAGGTTTTAGATGCAATTACGAGACTAACAAGACACTAGCAGAGATGGCACGAGCACAATGATGCTAGAGTCGAGATATTCGACAGATCCATCAGTATTTCAAGTCTCAGGGCGTTCAATTGCTACATCTGACACCATCACCACCTCCATCTCCTTAGGATTTATTCCTAACCCAATTTTTCTTTTCCAAATTAGCCTTCAATTTGATTTTTTTATGATTATTTTTATCTATTTTTTGTCACTTTAATTTCTATTTTTTGTTTTCTTATCTTATGTGATGTGTTCTTCCTTCTCACATTGAGGACAATGTGTTGTTCAAGTGTGGGCAGGGATTCTATGTTTTACTTTTGTATGTGATTTTGCATACCATATGATAGTTATTAGGTTACATTGGGCCAATTGTGTGAATGTGTCAATGGCTTAGATGAAGTGAAATTCATTTAATTTTGAACATAGTCTAGTAGGTTGTAAATGATCATTAGCTCACAAAATTAGCGAATTAGGATTCTTTGGATAAATATACAGCTTAATTAGAACTTAGTGTAAATTTAGCACCCTTTAGGTTGTCACATTCATTCATAATTTAAGGCCCTTTAATTTAAGTAGCTTAACTAATATTTTTCATGAAAACGAATAGCTAAAAACAACAAAGTAGGTAAAAAAATGAAAAATGTATAGTTTGTTAATAAATCATTATTTTGCTGACCTTCGGGTTATGAATATAGCTATTAGCCAGTTGAAAATGTGATAATATCTGAGTAATCGGATCAACACGCATCACAAATGTGTGCCTTCGCATTAAAAGGCTATAATGACGTTTCAACCAAGTTGTTTAATAAAAAGACTTAGTCAAGTAACCAGATTGACATTCATCACCAATGTTTGCCTCCGAGTAAAGACTAAGTGCAAAAAACTAAATCCTTGTTTAAAAATATAAAAAAAAAGTTTGTAATAAAAACCTACCTACGAACAGTTACAGAGTCTAAAGGACCAAAGAATTATTAATGTGTGTGTACAATTTAAAAGGGTAAATAAATTGACACTTAGATCTCAATTAATTTATATATTTAGTTCAAAGCCCTTAGATATAGATTTTGCTTATTAATAATTAGATATAACTTGTGAGATTGTGTTCAAGACAAAATTTATTTCATAAAGTCGAAGCCATTGCCTCGTTTATTTTGCATTGTGTGTATTATGTGTTGTGTGTTTTTTTGTGTTGTTTGATTAAGGACAAGCAAACATTTAAATGCAGGGATGTTGATAGATGTCATCTGCATTGTGTTTTAGGGTGTAATTTGTTAGGCATTTAGTGTGAAATTGAGTGTTGAGTGTGTATTTATGGTTTAATTGTGTTAGTTTATGTGTTTAAGTGTTTTCATAGGTTAGTATGAGTCTTTGAGCTTAATTGTTATATTTTTTAGGTACCTTGATGTATTTGTTAGTGTTTCAGGATAAACGGCAAAGAACGGAGAAATTGCGAAGAGTTTCGGGCCAAAAACATAACCCACGATCGTGTCATAATAGGCCATAATCATGACAGAGAGGGACGAGTCAGGGCAGTCAGGCCACGATCGTGCACTTTGGTCATGGCCATGACAGAGAGCTTTGATCCAGGCCATGATCGTACACTTTGGGTCACATTCGTGACAAAAAAGGTTAAACATTAGCAACGATCATGCCAGGCAGGGCCATGATTGTGGCCTGCATCAAGATTAAGCAAAAACTCGAGTTTCACAAGATTTTTCAAACTGTTTAGACCTTGAATTAAACCTAGGGAATTCAAAGTATAAATATATCATAAAGGGACAGAACTAAAAGCCTTAGAGAGTCTAAAAAGAGAGCATTCATGTCAACCACATTCTGAAAAAACCTAGAGAGTTATCCAGAGATTAAGGAAGGAGATGAAAGAAGAGAGTCACAGAGACGAAGCTTAATGCGACATACTTCTCGGAACAGGTGGTTTCCTGCAGCCGCTGCCTCCATGAATCCATTCCAATAGTAATTCTATTTTTATTTCAATTTTATGGATATATCAAATAGGGATGATTATTGAAATTAACTGCTTTCGAGTGTGATTCATATCTAGACTCACCTTCGGGTTTTTAGTCCTTGAGATTAAGAAAACTTAGTTAATTTTACTTTTTATTGATTTAATTGTGATTCGATATCTGTTCGTAATATTTCGATAATAAAATGAGAGGGTGAGCCGAGTGAAAATAATCAAATTAGGCTAACGAGAGTTAGGTAAGTTGATAGGTAAAGAATTAAATCAAACCAGCGGAATCATATAAAGAAAGATCAAGAATAGGTTCTCGGTAGGTTATTAGACAATTTTAGAACTAATTTAGGTTTTCATT
>JANQBM010043784.1:0-10190 GCA_025594535.1 Erythroxylum domingense | reverse complement strand
GCATGAGATGTGTTTTCCTAATTTCTCTTATTTACCTCACTTGGACCCGTTTCTCTGGTCCGACCCGTTCTACGGAATCGGGATGCTACACAGAGAGTGGGGCTAATACCTTTCAAATCAGCTATTGTCCAACTGAAAGTTTCTTTATTATCCTTTAACACGTTAACTAGCAGACTTTCCTGCACATCTGAAAGCTGATTAGAAATAATAAGAGGCAATGTATCTTTCTCGCCTAAAAAGATGTATTTCAAATGACTAAGTAGGCTCTTTAATTCCAATGTTGGTGGGTTGGTCAACGACGACAACAACTTGTTTAAACTTATAGGCATTTCAATGGACATTATCTGCTGGAGAAGAGGTTCGGTTGTCTTCATGCAAGATGACGTCTCCATTGGTTCACCAGCCAATGTTAATTTCATCCTTTCTTGCCAAGTTAATGTATTCTCCCTTTGTTCACCACATAACGCAAGTTCCTCACGTCCTTGCCACCTTAACGCATCTTCCATTAGTCCCTTAAAGAATAAAGAATCTTTACCTCCTTGTGATGTGTTTCCTCCTTTAAGGATTATTCCAAACCTAACTTGGTCTTCCAAAGTCCAATTTTCCTGCACCCATGTATCAATAAAATCCACATAAACAATAGACTGTTCATCATCTGGAATTTTCATGGTATTATAAATGTTGAACTTAATTAAGTCATTGTCAAATTCCATAGTTAAAGATCCATCATGAACATCTATTTTTGTTCTAGTCATTTTCAAAAATGACCTTCCAAATAAAATCGAAGTAGAAGAAGATGTATCATCAGCGCCCATCTGCAAAATATAAAAATCAGCCAGAAAAAGCATAATTCCTACTTGAACCAATATATCTTCTAACACACCCTTCAGATAAGCATTTGAGCTATCTGCTAATTGAGTCACTACATTAGTTTCTTTAAGAGGTTCAATATTTAAAGATTTATACACATCATATGGCATAACATTTATGGACGCACCTAAATCTAACATAGCTCTTTCAATCCGCAAATCACCAATTTGGCATGGGATAGTAAACATACCTGGATCTTGAAATTTCGGTGGAAGCTTTTTCTTTTGTAAAATTGCTGAAACATTTTCTCCCAATTGGACTTTATTATTGAATTTTAATTTCCTCTTTGACGTACAAAGCTCCTTAAGGAATTTAACATATCGTGGAATTAGTTTAATTGCATCAAGGAAAGGAATATTTACCTGAACTTTTCAGAAAGTCTCCAAAATCTCCTTCTGTTGTTCTTCTTTCTTTGCTTTTGCAAATCGACTCAGAAAAGGAGGCGGGAGCACCTTGCTTTGCACCCCTTTTTGTGTCAAGTCAGTTTTTGAAGAATTTCTTCCTCTACTTCTCTTTTGGAATTTTTCAGAACTGGTTCCTATGGTTCCTTACCACTCCGCAATGTAATAGCCTTCGCACTCTGTTTTGGATTGATCTCCAGTTGCGCTGAAAAATTTCCAGAAGTTCTCGCTTCCGATCGATTAATGGCAGTTGTCATTTGGCTCATTTGATTTTCAATGTTTCTGATATTTGCTTCAGTATTTCACTGAAACGTCAAAGAGTTAGTGGCCAAAGATTGAACTATTTCTTCCCAAGAGGACTTACCTTCGGAATTGGAAGTTATATTTTGATTTTTCCACGGCATGTATGGTTGTCTATACTGTTGAAAATTCGTGGTCGCTTGTGATCCTTGAGGATCTCCATATCACAAATTCGGGTGATCGCGCCACCCCAGATTGTAGGTATTTGAAAATGGGTCGTACTTTCTTTGACTAGGCCCAGCAAATCCTCCCACAGCATTCACCTGTTCTGTGTTTTCCTGCCGCAAAATCGGACATATATCAGTTGAATATCCTAACATTGAACATATGCCACATACCTTTGCTTCTTTCTTCGTGACCACCAATTGTCACACCAAAAAAGTAAGGTCATCCAATCTTTTCTCTAATGTCGTCACGTTCACTTTATTCACGGCTTTTGATCCATGCCTGGTACATATTCCGAATTGTTGAGTGTTGGAAGCCATGTTCGCAATCAATTCCCTTGCGGCCGCCGGCGTTTTATCAACCAAGGCACCACCACTTGCTACGTCAATCATACTCCTATCCATGAGCAAAAGACCTTTATAAAAATATTAGATTAACAATTGGTCAGTTATTTGGTGATGAGGACAACTAGCACAAAGTTTTTAAAATCTTTCCCAATATTCGTAGAGTGTTTCTCCCGTATGTTGTCGAATTCTGCAAATTTTCTTTTGAATATTAGCTGCTCTCGATGCTGGAAAGTATTTCTCGAAGAAAAGCTTCTTCATTTCAGCCCATGTTTGCACGTTTTCTCCGGCTGAGTAGTACAACCACTCTTGAGCATCATCCTTTAGAGAAAATGGGAAGGCTCTTAGCTTAATCTGCTCTTCCGACACTTTTTCAGCTTCATTCCCATACAAACTACGTTGAATTCCTTCAAGTGCTTGTATGGGTCTTCTCCCAGTAAACCCCTAAAAATAGGCAACAAATGAATCAACCCAGATTTTAATTCAAAGGTATTGTTATCACCTAAATTCAGGAAATTGATGCAATGAGGCTATTACACATTCGTGGGTGCGGCTAGTTCACGAAGAGTGCAGTTTGCTGCTATTCTATCCATTCTCTGCGTCTTTTTTTTAAAATTTGGTCTGTTTTCAAAGTCTTTTTGCTGTCTTCTTGATTCAGGGTTATACTGCAAATGCTGTGATTGATTTGAACGTGTAACGTACATAAACCGTTAAAAATTCCCCGACAACGGTGCCAAAATTTGGTATTGTTGTTGCCTGCATCCAAATTCAAAAGAAATCACTTCCGTTAATACAATTTAATGTAGTAGTGGTAAGTGGATATCGTTCCTACGAGGAATCTTATCGGTAAAGGAGTTACGAATTCAAAACAAAACAAAGTAATGAAATGGGGGGTTTTAATTTAAATTACGAATTAAACAGAATTTAAATGGAATACGAAATTGAAAAATAACAAATAGTGAAACAGAGAAAATATAACAATCAATAAGAATGAATCTTGGCTTCCGGTCTCCTTTATTATTGAACTTGCATTGATCATCGACACTAAAAATAACCAATTTGTCAGTTAAGCATTCGTCGTGGTAAATTTCTCTACCTATTTTCTCTTATGATTAGTTAACCAAAACATGTATTTGAATTAACCCTTATTAACCAATAACCTGGATATGATCTCATATTTAATTAATTAATAGCCTTACGAATCAAGAAAATTGACGAACTAGACAACATATATACGATGTATATTTAGCCGAGATAATTATTTTACCTAGGATTATGTCCCTAACGTAGAAGAACAAAATCCTAGTCGCTACTTTTGATTAAAAGAATTGAATGTCAACCTGTTTAATCTAACGATTGATTGAGTAAAATCACAAACTAGTTGTGAACCTAGTCGTAAAATCAAACAATCAAATAATCACCCAGAAAAATAATTAATACTTGACTGATAAATCAATTGAAACAAAGAACAAAAGTCTCACAACATTTAGAGTTCAATAACTAGGATTCCGTAAACCAATAACAAGATTTAGCTACTCATAATGGAATTGAACATAAAAGAAATAACAAAATATATTGTCTCCATCCCAATTCTTTCTAGAAAATCTGAAAATATGTATAAGAATACTGCAGAAAATAAAAGCTACCCTAAGATGTGCGTTGGAAGCAAGAAGAAGAATGCAGAAAATATAAGAACAATCCTAAGGTAGCTGTCGAAAACACAAAGTGAAATAATGTAGAAAATAAAAGCCTCCTATGTCTATCGAAAGTAAGAAGAAAATAGTGGAAAAAATTTGGAAAACTACTTCTAAGGTCTGCGTGAACAGTAGCTCCCTGTACTGTTCACGTTTTTGCCTTTTTTAATGCCTTTTTCCCTCTCTTTCCTTCCCTTCTCGGAATCTTTTGCAGATAATCATTATCCCACTTCAAGTTGCAAATCCCCTTGATAAGATAGAAGTCTAATCTTTAAAGATTGTGAAAATTTTGAATTTGAACTTTGAAACAAAATCTGCAGAATCTGTTCCCATCCTTGCACGTGGCCACATCTAGTGACTAAATTGCTACCAGATTTGGAATTTCGGATTTTCTTCGTTTTTTCATCTTTTTGATTCAATTTCATCTCTAAGGTGTTGAAAATCATCTGCAAACAATTATAAGAGGATTCCATTAATTTTGAATAATAATTTTAACACATTAAAAAGAATTAAATACAAAATAGTCGCAAATTGACAACTTAACACAAAGAAAGTTTGAAGCTATTAAATGAGACCTAGGATGGGATTAACAGTTATTCTAGCTCCATACAGGGAACTAATGAATCAAATTCTATTATGAAAATATATGGTAAGGAGCTGCTTTCCATTCTTGAATCCATGAATATGGTTGATCATGAGAAGATGCAAAATATTGTAGAAGCGACTTTTGAAACCTTTAGACGTCTATCACTAGATTAGACAGTTAGAAACTTGCTTAGCTCCTTTTTAACTACCTTAGGCTTAGAAGTAAATAATAAGAGTTAGATATTCTTTAGTGTGGTGCAAGATGGAGAGACTGAGAATTTGAAGCTGTGTTACAATTTACAAAAGGACAATTCTTAGTTAAATATCTAAAAGTACTTCTAAGCTACTGCAGTCTTAAAATCCCCAAACATTAGCCCCTTGTAGATAAAATAACTAAAAGAATCCAGAGTTGAAAAATGAGAAAACTTAGTTATGTGGGAAGAATGCAACTCATTTCTATTGGGCTATTGAGTATAGAATGTTTTTGGGTCTTTGCATTTCTGATTCTCCATCATATTCTTAACAAAATACAAGCATATGTTCTTATGTTTGTGTAATGGGCTAAAAAACCTTCAACATAAGTAATTATACAGAGCTAATAGGACTAGATAACCCCTTATACTAGCACATTGAGCAATGATTTGAATATACACCAAGAGAATGAGGTAAATGCAGTATAATTATAAGACAATGAAGTGGATAATCCTAAAGTGAAAATAAACTGATACTAAAAAAAATATCATTAAACATAACACACAGGTATTAATAGGAGATAAAGAGATTGGTACTTTTACTTTCTATAGTGATGAAGATACTTGCGAACCTATAAACTAAAAAGAAGAGAAACTAAAACCTTCAACTAGTGAAAAAAGAAGATCAGCAAGGTTGAAGAGGAAAAGTAGACTAACGAGGTCTCAACCTCTTATCTGATAGCATGTCAGTACTAATATAAAATATAAAAGGGTTAAATAACCCTTTTAAAGGTAGAGTTTAACCCAGATAAGAAGCCATTAATTTTGGGACTGATTAAAAGAGAGGACTTTCGTGAGATGGTTTACAAAAGTTAGGAATAGGAAGTAGAATCCCTCCTTAATGCTATATTATATACATATTTCATTTTGTAACACAATCTATAAGGTGATCTTTAAATTTCTTTTAAGTGGACTAAAGTTTGCATTAAAGACCCTTATTAATCAAACTCAAGGTGCTTTCATTGTAGGAAGACTAATTAGAGATAATATGATACTAGTTCAGGATTTGATGAAGGTCTATTCATTTAAAGATCTCTTGAAAGTTTTATAGAAAGATAATTCATTGATATAAAGGTTATATAAAATTCTTGGTTATCTATTAACTTGAAAATTATCCTACGTAAAAGGTGGAAAATGAGTACTAAGAAACTAGAACATCATATTAAATACCAAATGACAATATCATCTGCCACCAAAAAAATGCCTATAGGCACAATACAAGTTTCTTGCATTAGGCCTAATACATTATTATAATTTTCTCAATCATAATAATATAATGTTAAAAGATGTAAGACCTAATTATGTAACAACATAATTATGTGCTTCTTGAATCAAGTATCAATAAACTATAACAAAGACTAATTACCTCCAGATATTGCTCCACTGGAAATGACACCACAGTTGAAGGATCTTTTCAACCCTCAGGCAAAACAACCTGAAATGTAATAGTATTTTGCACTTTTAAATTCATCAATAGTAAGAGCTATAGGAACAAATACGCAGAAACATCAAGTGGCAATCTTAAATTCTTTTCCATGAGCATGGGAGCGTATGTGTGAAATTATGAGCATGTATTTGTTGAGTATAAACATAAAAATTACACGTGCTTAACCCATATTCAAGTGGTTAAATGGAAGTGCTATCTTGGTCTTGAATATAAACTTGTAATAAATTACGATTGATTGGCAAATGACGTGGTCTCTCATTTATTTCATATATGTTAACTTTAAAATTCTCTTAAAATCTGCATACAACAATGAAGATAAAACAAAAAAGGTTCAATTGCATAATAAGAATTTATTTATCATCGTCATCGGTGGACTCTTCTAATACAATATCATATTCATTCTCACTACTGCTTGTCTCTAAGTTTATCAAATTGTCATTTAAACGTTGCTCAAAATTCAACAAAACATTATTTATTACATCATCAGAATTCAATAAAACATTATTTATTACATCATTTCGATCTAAAAACTCTAAGGAACATTCCTCGACTTCCACTGGAACTTCATCAGACTCCTCAACGTCATTTGAACCTTCTTCATTACCAAGTGAAGGGATATCATACGCACGTCTAATTTCACATTCTTGCACAATTCACCAATTTGGACCGAATAACAAATCTTCCACATAAAAGACTTGCTTCACTTGGTTTTTCAAAATAAATGGGTCATCCTTGTACCATACCTTAGTTACGTTGATGCTTTTTACAATACCGTTGACGTTCATGTTCGAATTTGCAAGATCGTACCATTTACACTTGAGAAGCAAAAAATTTTTACTCCTAACATATTCAAGCCTAATAATATCTGTCAGAAGCCCATAAAATGTAATATTATCTTCCCCATAATTTTCTAACACTACAACACCACTATTTTGTGTAACCCTACACAGATCACGGGCTTCAGTGCGAAATCACATGCCATTTGTATTGCATACAATATACTTCTGCACCAAACTATGAGGTCCACATCCTAATACATACAAAGACTCAAAGATAATTCCTTAATGGGAGCTAGTTAATGTCGTCATCTATAACAACAAATGAAAATTAATGAATCATATATGATTATTAATGTAGACCACTTATAAACCTTATTCTCACCCGATGCTTGAACCATAAAGAAAATTGTTCTTTATATCTCCTGTCAACATATAATGGACTTTGTTGCCTCAACTCATCCATATGCTCACTATGGATGAAAAAAATTCAATCAAGATTATATGAAATATCTCTACTTAGTACATATCTTAATTTGACAATAGGTTAGAAAAACTTACTCAATAAAGGGCCTAATCTTATGACAATTCATAAGCACATACCAATGTGCAATCTCTAGCTTATTTGTAGGAAAAGCAATTATTTTGGCAGCACCAATCAGCTTACATCGTTGGAAGAACACTGATATGTCACTACCCTCATCCATATCATTGATTCACTCTAGCATGTTGAGGTTGGTTTCAATTCCTTTTAGATACATTGAATAGAATGTCATGCACTCTTTAATAACATATGTTTCAGCAATTGACCCTTCTGGATGTGCTTGATTTCTAACAAATCTCTTTAGTGTACTTAGGAATCTTAACAAATGATTAACCATAATTATATAGGACACTATTTAGTTAACTTTGTTAAGTGAAAGGATAAATTTAAATAATACCTCTTAATTGTATAAATCCATTTATACGTAACTTGTCTACCAAGTAAGGCTTCATTTAGCAAATGAATAGACAAATGCACTATGACATCAAAGAATGCTGGTGGGTATATCATTTCAAGTTTGCATAAGATTAAAGTTATCTCATCACACATCTTCTGTACGTCATCCTTATTCAAACTTCGTTTACATATTTAATGAAAGAAGTCCCCCAACTCCAATAAAACACCTGTCACATCTTTATTCAATATAGCACGCATGCCTAATAGAAAAATGCTTTGGAACAGTATATGACAATCATGAGACTTAAGTCTAGTAATCTTCCTTGGATCAACATTAACACATCTAGATATATTAGATGCGTAACCATCTGGAAATTTCACCTTCTTTACAAACTCATAAAACTTCTTCTTCTCATCGGGAGACATTGTCTAGCATGCTGGAGGTTTTGTCACAATAGTTCCATCAGCAGCTCTTTTCAAATGTAATTCCTTTCGAATGTTCATATCTTCCAAATCAAGCTGAGCCTTGACTGTATCTTTGGTTTTACCTTTAACATTCATCAAAGTATCAAGGATATTGTCACAAATATTCTTTTCTATATGCATGACATCAAGATTATGCCTCAATTTTAACTTATGCGACTATGGTAGATAAAAAAGAATGCTTTTTTTATTCTAATTCAACTCTCCGTCCAATCTCGTTCTCCTCTTATTGTTGGGGTGCTTTCCATAACATATATTCTGCACATGATATAATTGTTCCACCACATCATCTGCATCTGGTAAGTTAGGCATAGGCCGATGATCACTCTTGCCATCAAACTTCTTGCTTTTTTTCCATGGATGATCGTAAGGAAGATAACGCCGATGGCCTAAGTAACCAATCTTACTTCTTAACTTACAAGGAGTGTGTTTGTTACAAATAGGGCATCCCTTATAGCCTTTATTACTCTACCTAGAAGTAGTACCATAGGTAGGAAAGTCGTTGATAGTCCACATTAACGCTGCATGCATTCGAAAATTTTCTCCTTTTGAAGCATCAAAATCATCAAAACCATCTTCGCATAACTCATTTAACTCATCTACTAGTGGTCTCATATAGATGTCAATGTCTCTACCTACTGTTTTCGGACCTGGAATAACCAGTGATAGCATAAAAAATGACTCATCCATACACATCCAAAGGGGTAAATTGTATGCTAAGAGAACAATAAGCCACACGCTATATGAAAGTGACAAATTGCCATGTGGATTGAATCCATCTGTTGCTAAGGCTAGTCTAACATTACGTGGTTCGCTGAAAAACTCAGGATAAAGCTCATCAAAGCTCTTCTAAGCTTCTCCATTAAAAGGATGAACCATGGTATTACTGTCACCTTTAGGCCTATCATTATGCCACGTCATTTGTTTAGCGGTCTTACTTGACATGAATAATCATTGTAATATGGACGTTAAGGGAAAGTACCGCAAAAATTTATGAGATATCTTCTTACCCCTACCATCATTAATTCTCCATCTTGATGTTCCACACTGGGGACAACTTTCCAAGTTCCCATACTCTTTCCAAAATAGGGAACAATCATACTTACATGCATGTATTGACACGTAACCTAAACCTAGGCTCCTTAGAAATTGATTTGCTTCATAATAGGACTTTGGCAAAGATTTACAATTAGGTAATACATACCTCAACAGAGCAAGTAACATGTCAAATGACTTATTGCTCCACTTTTTGTATACTTTCAAGTGAAGCAACTTTATTACAAATGACAACTTTGAAAACTTTGTACATCCGGGGTATAACTCTTCAGTTACTTTACTCAATAATTCATGAAAGGCACCCATAATAGAATCTCCGACGCCTATTGGAGGACTCCTTCCATCCTGATCAATTGGACAATAACTTAAGAAAGAAGTCACATCATGAAGCAAATCTTACATGCCATCATCATCCTCATCACCATCACCTTCATTAATATCATTGCCCGTCCCATCAATGCGTACATTTGCAGCTTCAACCCTTTTTTCCCTAGAGATAAATCTATATTATGACATTTTACCATGTAAAACCCAACAGGTGTATGATTGGTCCATGCCAAATTGCATTAAATGGTCAAAAACATTCATCTGAGACCCCATATAACAATTCATGCAACGTGCACAAGGGCATCAAATTTCACAGTCTTTGCCCTTTTTTTCACCCACAAAATTCATAAACATTCTCACTCCGTCAATGTATTCACGGGAAACCCTAACATTGTTCATCCAACTCTTATCTATAGTGTAACACCCCCTTACCGTAGGTTACGCACCGGGACCCCCGCAGGTCATTCTGGTACATATTCTATGATAAGGGAGCGCTACGTGCGATCACTACAGTCACTCCACATGGCATCACATCAATTTGAATAATAAAA
>JANQBM010043755.1:0-10190 GCA_025594535.1 Erythroxylum domingense | reverse complement strand
AAAGACACTTTCAATTATTCTAACCCATTCAAAAAGACCACATTGCCCTTTCCCATAAGTGAGGGGATGTTACATAATCACACAACTACTTCTATATAATTCATGTTATATCCAATGCCTACCAACTGAACTACCCATGATAAGAATAATTCATAAGTAGTATAAAAAATATAGCAATTCCTATACAAGATAACTTTGAAGACCTCAAGTCAAAGGATCATTTATACAATCATCACAAAGAGGATTCCCATAGACATACAAGTAATGTTTCAAGTAGATTTCTTATATGGGGTTAGTTCAATGAACTTTTTTAACAAATATCCATACATTGCACCTATATATTTATTTAAGTATCTTCATACTTTGGTCAACGAGATCAAGTACTTCCTTTATACAGAAAAACATAACATGTGCCAGTCTTTTCATGTTTTATTAATGTCCAGTCTTAATAGAATAATGACTATGAACAATTTAGGATTAGTACATAAATGCAATATGAATCTCATAATTATATTCTCATTTTAATTTCATTTGCAATGTATAATTATCTCATGAACTTTATCATATGCATCTAAATATGTATAAGATAAAGAATTCCTTTAAATTATTTTATTACTAACTAGAACCAAGTGATTGGCTCTAGGGTGTAAACCAACAATGTTCCATTTTCACTAAGCCAATTATAGTATCCTGTCTCTCAAATTGATGAAGAATTTAAAGTATTAGACTATTGAATCAAATGAGTAGCATCATATAGAATGAATTTGGTACGTTTATGACATGATTTTATGATTGTATTCAAATGCATAATATTAGCATACAAACATGAATTATAAGTCAGAAAAATTTCACTCAATTGACATATTCTGGGGTATGAAACTCAAATGAATGTGATATGAATATGCATTTCTAATGTCTTGTACTTTGGTTTACCAATAACAAGAATTGATGGATTATAATAAGTAACTTCGAATTAATTATTACAATTGAGAAAGTGATGACTTAATATGTATATTGGGACTAGAAAAAATGTCAAGTGGCAAGACAAGTTGACATATGGCAGTAAAAATGAGTGATAAATGGAATAGATAAATGAATGACAAATGACATAACAAATTAATTGACGTATGGTAGCAACGATTGAGTGACTAGAAGCCTCATAGAAGGATATGTGTGCCTGCTAGGGAGAGGATATGTTTCTTGCTAAACATATGACAAGTATCCCTAAAACAAGAACACTCATCCTTGACTTAAAGCATTGCGTGTCAGCTTCTTATTTTAGTTATTATTATAGACTCTCTTCTCCTTCTTCTCACTATTGAAACCCTCACAATTTTGGAAATTTTTCTTTACTTCTATTCATAATGACTTCAAAATTCATACAAAATATTGCATTAAGAAAGCTATAACATGCTATCTTATATCCTATTATCTTCTTGTTGCTGAAAACCAATATACTTCCACCTTGAATTTGAGATGATCTTGCATGCATGGAAAGCTAAGTTAACATGAGGAATTGCGGTGGAACTTGAACTAAACAAGTAAGCAAAGTATTGATCTTTGTTTCATGATATAATAGAAAGTTTATGATGATTAAATTGGGATGGATTGCATAAGTATTGATGATGAAATTATTTCTGGAAAATGATGCTTAGATGATAGTTTCTTTTTTGGTTTTTGATGCATGAAAGACAATAGTTTATGAGCTGCCAAATGAATGATTTTGAGTTAGTATTGGAGATGAAATTGATAAGGCATTGAAGTATAATTGAGGTATAATTAATAGACTATTATGAAGATTTTTTTAATTTGGTATGAAGGTGTTAGAATCTGGAAAAAAATTAAAGGAAATGGATGGTGAACTTTAGGGTCACTCATCCCATAATCGTGGAAAGGTCTTCCACAATCGTGGGCAATGCTTTTAAGTGAAAAAAATTCTGTTTTGTGTGATTGTTGAAATAATTAAGGATAAGTTATTTACTTTAGTGCATTTGGACTTGATTGAGGCTTAAAATGAACCTAGTTTGACGTTAGATTAATTTATAAAGGTTTGATAAGTTTAGATTGTTAATTGATGTCATAATTTAAGGAATCAATTGTCTTGATATCAATGTATTGAAATATGAAAATTATGAGTTGTTAAAGGAATTAAGATGTCTTTATGAATGCAAATATGATTTAAAGGATATGAGTAATGTGTATTAGATATAAATGAATGAACATTGGAGAACATGAAGTAACTGTGAGTGAGAATTGGATAATTATATGAACGTATGTGATTATTGAATAAATCAAGCTTACTTAAGGTATAAGCCTAAATTGCAAATTAGTTATATACAAGCTATAATGTTTGAATGATCTAGAAGCATATTAGTATAGTCAAGATCTTTATATATTAATACATACCCCGAAGGTCAATTGAGCATGCATTACAACATGATATATATACATATGAATGATTGAATAATCATATGATTGACATCTTAATGTTGTATGAAATATGTGTGTGTTGCATGAAGATAGATACACAAGTTGATCTTTAATATCAAGATATTGTCTGTTCATCAAGACAATAGCTTATCTGGAGCGTACTGTGATTTAATCTAGATTTTTTCTCACTATGACTAAATTTTTTTCAATTAACCTTTGGATATTGAATTGTTATTGATATAATTTTGATAATTTCAGACATTAATGGTCTGAGGAGTTCAATATTCGGGATTATATTAGAAGTGCATTCTAATTGCTCGTGGATATGAAAATTATGTACTTAACTGAGTGTTGAATGCCAGACTAGGATAAATGACTGTACACATTGAATGAAAGTTATAGGAAGGAATATGAAATGTGTAAGCAATTGAATGCGAATTGCTATATTTAGATCAAATGAATTCGATCTATGTGACAAAAGAAAATGAAAGGTAATGAAACATGGCATATGAATGATGCATCACAATGTTATGCATCATCAGATAAAGGAGTTGTGATCGGAATGACCAGTGTGAAAAAGAGCTTACAGCTTAGAAATGTGCACAAAGAGCCACAGGTTAGTTATTAATGAGCCCAGTATCCATAATGGGTATAGAACAGTTAATGAAATGAGCCCGCTATCTACAATAGATTCGACACAGTAAATAGGTGCTCGGTCACAACAAAATAAAAATGAATAGAGTCACATATGCATTTGCATATGCATCCTTATATGTATCATATGATTGAATTGAGATGAATTATTGAATTGAATGAGATACAGTTGAAAAGTAAATGAGAATGTGTTGTGATATGATACGTCAGTTTACTTGATATACTTATGAAAGTATGAAAACTTGATGTACTTGATAAGGTATGATGAAATGTGATGAGATATTCAATACTGGATGATATGTAATACGTGTTGAATTGGGATATGACTTGCCTCTGTGTATTTGACTTGAGTGAATATATCGATGATGGTTCACTCACTGAGTTCGTAAACTCATCAAAATTACAATGTTGATTTTCAAGTTCAAAGGGGATCTTGTTAGACTAATTGGAGTATAGTTACTGCAATTAGGAGTGAATTAGTAGTCAGGATCAGTTATACCTGCAAATGTCTTCAGTTATTTTGTATCAAGAATTGTATTTCTTAACTGTTGTACAATGTTTGTGTAATTTTGAAGTGCAATGACTACTATGACTGTATATTTTTGTAAATTAAATGGGTCAAATGAATTTTTGGAACGCTTAAGATGTGTTTGATGTATGAAAATGTGTAACAACTTGTTTTGATTGTCTTAATGTGCCATCCTTGTTGAGTATGTTCTCAAATAATCATCAATACATTTGGGTGTTATACCAATCGTTTAAGTATCATATACCATATCACCATATGATGATCATGTTACTGCTGAGATTAGTGACTTAATAAGATAATTCTACATTATTCTCTATAGTGACCACTTGCTTAAATCTTACAACTTTCATCTTAATTATCATTATAATTAAGAAAATTTGCCTAAATACATCCTTGGATCTTTGAAGAGACCTTAGCTCTTTTTACATGCCCAGTAGCTCTAATGATCCATAGTACATTACTATCTTAAACAATGCAAGGAAATTTATTAATTTCATTGAAAAGCTTATTTATCCATTTAATCATATTCACTAAATGAAAAATGTTGTTGCTTAATTAGCAACAATTGCTACATAGGAACCTTTCTAATATTAAAATGATATTGTTATAAGTTACTATAACTAGGATTTGCTTCTAAAGTTAATATCCATATAACCTTAAAGTCAAATGTCAATTCATACATAAAATAATAACTTCACAATTATTAAGTATCTCAAATAGTAAACATCTTTAGTACATTATCAATGTACTTGGAGTTAGAATAGGTAAACAACTTCCAATCTATCTTTATAGATCTATTTCCCATAATCAAGCTGTTACATTTTCATATCCAATAAGAGTTGTTCTTAGCAATTATATTTTCAACAATTGAAAATTAGAATTGTTATTTTATATGAGCAATATGTCTCTATATACTCTCACTAAAGAGGACAACTACACTCCTATTAAATTTACTTTATACATGATAAATTTATAATTATCTCTAAAATATACTCTTTGAATTCATCATGAAAGTGAATCTTTCAACATCTTATAGCCTTTTAACCATACATCAAATGTATCAAAAAAGGAACTAGTTCTAAGTAGATGTATTTTTATGAGATTTAAACTTTTCAAATTTCATTTTACTCACACTACTTATCTTAAGAACCATTCTCCTGTAAGTATATATTGAAACAAATAATTTGTTCAATAAGTTTTTAAGATTATATTCAATCTTTTGGATATCTTGGAACCTTTTATTATCCAGTTTAGTTCTAAACTTAATGGATAATACATGCTTCAACTAATCATCACATCATTAAATCATTAGCTTTTCACTCTTTCAAAGGCTTAGCATTTCATATCTAATATAAAATCTTGCTAATTGATTCAATTAAGACCATTGAAGGTAAGTCATTGTACTAGGAGTCATTATGGAATTTTAATATGAAGGTATTCACCAGAGAATCTTATTCTCTATATATAATTTAAAACTCACCAAATAGATCTCATCAAAGTGCTTCAACATTCTCAATGTTTAATTTCTACCTAGATTTAAACAATTTGAACTTTTCAAAATTTTAAATCAACATTTCATTTAATACATATGAATATATCATATATAGTCATTAGTATTGTAATAAAACATAAGTATCATCCTTTAATGAATTGTTATTCTATCGAATACATCACATGCATAAATTTGAAATCATAATACCATCATCATCCTTTCACTAAAGGTTGATTTAGTTATGCTTCAACTTAACAATTTTCACAAGTTTATGATTCACAATCAAAAGGATGTATAGATCTTTATATGTAACTTTATAATTCTCATTATGTTGATTTAACAAACATGACATAAAAGGATAATCTCAATTATCGAACTTTGTATTCTTACCACTTATATTAAGCATAAGTTTCCTTTGATCCAACATATACTAACTATTTACATAAAGTTAGATCAACTACTTTTACTCAGCAATCTATTTCTTATTATGCATTGAACATTATAATAATATTTAATCTAATTTCAGTATCAAATACTCGTAAGCATGAACTATAGATACATATGATCTCTATCTTATCACTTATAGGCAAAAAAAGGTCATGCAATCGTTTTATTATAATGATAACTATTATCATTCTATAGCAAATGCCTTTAATTGTAGCCTATAATCATGTTTTTAGTAAGCTAAATTAAGTGAAATAGTTTCATCGGGGCTATATACCTTTTAGCTTTGCTTCATTCAACATCTTACATCTTATTATCATGATGTTGACATACATCTTAAATATTGTCATTAAAGATTATGAGACATTACTCAAATTAAAGTGTTAATACATTTTTTCATCTATGTGATTTTTACATATCTATAAAACTTTAGCACCAAATCCTTAATAATGATTAATAGCAAAATTGCATAATAGATATATAACTTGTCTAAGAAATTTAGTTCATTAACTCTTAGTATCAACTATACTAAACAAGATAAATTCCATTTAGACAAAATATAAATGTAAGAAAAGCAAGTAATTGATTATATACCATGACTACCAAATGAGATTAAGACTTTAATCTTTTATTTGGTTACTATCATTATTTTATTTAAAATCATAACCCTTACGACTATTTAGAAAGATTACTCTAATCTCTCTAGTAGGCTAGTATCCCATTCAAATTTAATCAATCTTGAGTTTGCTTAATAAATCAACTAAACTTAATTTATGTAGATAATAGCTTTATCAATCACATCTTATATGACTCTTAGATTCATTAGGTGATAACTCTTGCCAAAACATTTCTTATATGTTATTCCTAACCTTGCCTCTAGATTCATATGATCATGAATTTTCTCATCTAAATTACATAAATTTAGTTAAATAGAACCCGTTGTCATAAGACTAAACATATTCGAGTTAAAGTGATCTTGAGTTTGCTCAACAAGTCTAACAATAAATAGAACCCTTGTAACACACCACTATTATATAGCATATGCTTAAACATCCAGGGGATATTCAAGAACATATCCTATGAAAATGGCATATTAGAGCAATTACATCAACATATACTCATACATTCACCCACTTCTCATTCATAAATACCCCATGTTCTTCAATACTCATTCATCCATACCTTATACACATCATTCATGTCCTAAAGATCATGTTTGCATTAAAAGAACTCATTTATTCCTTTAATAAATCAGAATTTCCTGATTTGAACTTAACCATATCAAAATATTCCATTCTTTATATAATGACATCAATTAACTACATAAACTTATCAAGATCTTAACCAATTAATTAAGCGAAAATCTAGGCTAATTCCTAACCATAATCAAGTCCAAATATACCAATTTAGAGTAAAATTTCTCAACTGGTTCAACATGTATACAAGGCTAAAATTAAAATTCCATAATTTGTCATCAACATCACTAATGTGTGTAATTTTACTACCTTCAATACCTCATGAACTTTACAAGCTTAAAGACATCACTAACACCTGAAATTTTCTATATTTCATGTCCTTTAAGGTTACTCCATTTTAGGTTAATTTAACTTCCAAATTGGTTACTTTAAGACTTACAAAATTCTGCTCACTTATGTCATTAACATTCATCAGTTTTTACAAACACACCTACAGCTCTAATTTTCCAGATTTGAAAATTCATAACACCTATCTTTAGCATGAATTTCTAATTAGTTATACTTCAAATCCCAACTTAAATCATCCATACAATAGTCCATAAACTACCACTTTCTTATATGCAAAAATAGAACAGAAAAGTAGCCATTCATTCTCCATTTTCTAGCACATCTTCAACATCAATATCATATACAATCTATCCCGATTCAATCATCATAATCTTTCTACTATAACATGCCATAAAGAACAACACTTTACTTACTTATTTAGCTTCTAACTCTAGCCCAATTCATCAAGTTAACCTAGCCCTCCATGCATGTAAGATCATCACAAATTCAAGGTAAAAATTAGATGTTTTTCGACTATGATAAAAGACAACAATAATCTAGTTCTTTAGCCATTTTGTGAAGGGTAAAAGCATATATTGATGTGGTGGTTTAGCATAGCTTCAAGCAAAACACAAGAATGGGAGAAAGAAGCAAGTTTTGGTGGTAAGAGATGAGAAGAGAATAAGAAGGAGAAAGGTTGAAACAACACCCGCAGAAACATTGGGTGCTAGATGTCACCATATTACATTAACATTTGTCTTTAAGCATGTAAGTCATTTATCCCCTCCTTAAGCTACCAAATGTCTCTTAGTTACTAGTCCATTTGTCACTCAATCATTACTGCCATTTGTCAATTAATTACCCATCCCAAATGTCACTCATTTATCTATTCCATTTGTCATTTATTTCATAGGCTTAGTCATCCTAATTTTTCATGTGTCAATTTGTCTTGCCACTTGACATTTTTCCTAGTCTAAATATACATTTAAATTAATTACTTTTCTAATGGTAACAATTAATTCCAAATTTACTAGTTATACGAATCAAACCAAAATTCAAGACATAAACAATGCACAATTGACATTATGATCATTTTAAACATTTCATACCCCGGAATATGTCAATTAAGTGCATATACTATCTTTGCAATGTATACGAAATCATAATTTATGTGTATATGCTAATGATATGAATGTGAATGAAATGCATTTCATGAATTCTCAAATGATAAGACTCATGTGACTCAATAGCTTAAGACTCTAACCCTCAGTAATGTTTTAGAAACTGACTATTACAACTCTGGTTTATTCTTATAACAATGGAAGGCAACAATCATGTTCAAAACATGTACTTAATATTTTTAATGAGTGATTTAAGTTCGTTTGTCTCATTAACACAGAAAATTGCATGTAAAATATCATACATATAAATCATAAAATTCAAAATACATATTATATTCTAACATACAACTTATGCCCCTTTAATCAAATTATATGTTGAAAATATTAAACTTTGTTTGATTATATTTATTGATCTTAATAATCCAAAATAATATTTTCAAATTCTTGGAAAAATTAAATTAGATTAAATTCATTGATTTCTAAATAAATTAAATTTCTATTCCAAATACAAATTTAATTTGATTTGAAAATAGTTTTTCAAATCCTATTGGAAACTATTTTCAATTATCTTAACTCCTTTAATAAAATCTAATTGGAAATAATTTTCAATAAATTATGCTTTTACTTATTATAATCTAGAAAACTCCTTTTTCAAAATTATATAGATAAATCATTTTAATCCAATTAGAAAACTATTTCTAATGTAATTAAAAATTATTTTCCCTAATTAGAAACATGTTTTCTAATATTAAAGGAAACTACTTTCAAATTAAATAAAACAACTTTCAATTTAATTAGGAAAGTTATTTATTTATTTAGAGATTAATTTCTTAATTAATTAAAAATCTTAAAACTATTCTCAAAATGTTAAAGAAAGCTCATTTTTCTCAATTAATAAATAAAAACACTTTTCAAATTTTAATTAAGGAAAATATATTTTCCAATAAATCAAGAAACTTATTATCCATAAATAAAGAAACAATTTGTAAATAAATAGAATAATGATTCTCTAAGCAAATAAAATCGTAAATGTAATTTATTTAATCAAATTGAAATAAATAAATTTAATTAAGAAACACTTTTCTTAATGACAAGAAAATAATTTTCTTAATTTTAAAAAATCTAATTAATTCATTTCAATATAATTGAAACTAACTAATTCTAATTTTAGAAACTACTTTTCTAAAATTAATTAAGAATCAATATATTTATTAATCTTAATTATATTAAGAAAACTAATTGCCTTTATTTTTAATTGAATGTTAATTTTTAAAAATTTTAAATTATGTTTGGAACTTGATTAAATAAGGAATACATTATTCCAAATTTAAAATAACTTAAGTTAGTCTTAGAATTACTTTAATCCAAAAGTTAAATAAGTTACCACTTTCTCGTTTGTCACGCTTAAACTCATGTCTAAAAAACCCTTATTCTAGACTTAGAATAACTTATTCTTAACTTAAACTTAAAGTACTTATCAAACAAGATTTATTCCAATTCCAAAATAGGATATCCTTTATCTCCAAACAAACCATGTTCCAACTTTATAGTACCTTGGCTTCGGTTGGATAACGGCTGTTCAGCCATTTTTTGGGCTGATTGATTACATTTAGTTGTTTGATAATTCAAAACGTTATTGAAGTTATTTGGTAATTGGCTGATCAGGTAAAAATGAAAAAAAAAGCACCATCCACTAACGTTTTGCTTAGGCAACTAAAATTTAATATTTGAAAATACAATTATGCCCCTTTTATTGATATTTTATTAAAAGATAATGGATGCCGCCGCCGCCTTTCCCCTCTCCATACTTCTGCTTTATGCACACCAACGCTGCGTTTGGTTGCTGTCTTCAATATGCAGAGACGGAACAGAACAGAAATTTGAAGACAGAACAGAACAAAAATTGAAGACAGTAAGCTATTTGGTTATGAAGGACAGAACAGAAAAAATTGTCTTCGTCTGGAGGACAAAATGTGTTTGGTTGCAATGGACAGAAC
>JANQBM010043737.1:0-10191 GCA_025594535.1 Erythroxylum domingense | reverse complement strand
AGGAGTTGTGCTATTAAGAAAATGAGTGCAACTATTTGTTGAATTTGTATATTTAATTTGTATTGACCTAATTTACAGTTTAATCGATTGATTTTTTTTAATGTTTCAAGCATTCAAAAATATGTTTGGAAGATGAGTGATTGTATCAATTAGATAATTGTTGGGACTTCCTATGGAATATAAAGAATTTTCTTTCCTTGTTTATCGATTTTAAAGTTCTACCTTTTAATATAATTCAAATGTTAGTTCGTTTAACTTTTTGAAATGAAATTTTTGTTCAATAATCACGCATATCATCTAACACTTATGTGCAACATAAAAAAATTCTAATCTAACTACAACTCTATTTTATAATTGAGACTAAACTCTATTTGATTTCTATATTAATAATTCATAAATATAAATCAATTTTGATAAATCAAAATTACAAAAAAACAATATATTTATTAATTTGATAATTGTCACTTAGATTCAAATAAGTCATAGAATAACAACTAATCCAACACAAACACAATTACAATTTTTATTTAATTAAAAGATATTATTCCAATTAATTCTCCAAGTTACGTAATGAGTTTTTGTTCTTTCACATAACACATATTATACTTCGCCCCTTCTTTCTCAAAACATTGTATACAATTAGCATTCGGTAAATCCTCTCTAAAATATTCTAAATTTTGAACTCACTATTAGTCTCTTCCGACATGTCAAAGTCCCATAAATCATTCTAGCCATTTGCTCATAAAAAAGCTTTAATTCCATCAAGACAATATGTTGAATTATTCCTTAGATTCCAATAGAGAATATCTAAATGAGACACAAATCTAGAAGTTTTACTAACTACACCTATCTTGAGCTCACTAGGAGAAATATACGCACTTTCAAATAGAGGCATCTCATGTTCTAGTTTTCTTTCAAAAGCTTCTTTTACTCTTTGATTAGTAATTAGAAAAAGGTAAATAGTAAAAGGGATATTGGTGATATTTAGAATTGCTCTAAAACTTAACTATGGCATTCTCTCCTATGTAGAACTCGTGACTTGCCTTTCTGTGTCTTTATTCTATTATGATTCTTCTGTGTCTTTGTTCTATGTTCACCAACTCCATGGCCATACTAGTTTGCAGATTCTGTGTTCTTCTTTTTACTTGGAGACAACATAAACAACTCAAGTCAACTGTATACAACTAGACATCTTCAGGTATGTGAATTACTAGTAATCTTGATTCTTTTATATATCGTTGTCTTTTCAATTTGTTGTATATTGGATGAATAATTGGTGCGTATGAAATGATACAACGTTATTGACTGCATCTAATATTAAACATAGGTTTTGTTTAACATAATATAAAACGAAAAATGCATGTAATAACTCTGTTTTCTTCTTGTATTGTATAGCTAAATGGATAAGAGTTGGATGTCTCATCGAAAATGGTCAACTGAGTATATAGAAGGAGTTAAGAGCTTCATGCAATTTGTAAAAGATCAAATGGGTGATGAATGTAGTATTTGTTGTCTATGCATTGATTGCTTAAATGTGGACTTCCAAAGTCAAGATGTTGTATATAATCACTTGCTCATCCGAGGCATAGACAAATTCCATAGTCCATAGCTTTATAATGGTGAACGTAAGGAAGCAAGTTGTAGTAGAAGTGTCGGTACATCTTATGATGAGAGTTTCAATAATGATGTTGACAATTATGACGTGAATGATGATGGTGATGATGGGATTGATGAGATGTTAGATGATTGTCAGAATTATATGGAGACTATGAATGAAACAGGAATGCCTAACATAATTAGTAGTATGACAGAAGATAATTTTGGGAAGTTATTGAAAGTTACTCGAGAACAATTATATCAGGGGTGTTCTAATTTTTCTCAACTGTCATTTGTTGTGAAATTGTTGCATTTGAAGGTTTATAATAAATGGAGTAACAAGTTGTTTGGCATGTTAATTGACTTACTAAATGATGCATTGCCTATAGGACATAAGTTACCGAAATCTTCCTATGATGCGAAGAAATTGTTAAGGGACCTTGGATTGGGATATATTTCAATTCATGCTTGTAAGTATGGTTGTGTTCTTTATTGGAAGGAAAATAAAGAACTTCAGGAGTGTACTATTTGTGGGACATCTAGGTGGCGGGTGGATGATGGGAGAGGGAAAAAGATACCGATGAAAATCCTTCGATACTTTCCTATTAAACCAGGATTACAAAGGCTATTTATGTCAACAAAAACAGCTATAAATATGGTGTGGCATAAAGAGAAATGCATTAATGATAACATAATGCGTCACCCAGCTGACTCAATGGCATAAAAAGAGCTTGATAGAAAGTTCTCATGGTTCGACATTATCGTAATGTTCAACTTGGATTGGCATAAGATGGATTTAATCCTTTTGGTAATATGAGTAATTCATATAACATGTGGCCAGTGATTCTAGTCCCATATAATTTACCTCCATGAAAGTGTATGAAAGAGCCTTTTTATGTTTTTGTCTTTGTTGATTTCAGGACCTACTGCTCCTAGTAAGGACACCGATGCTTATTTGCAACTATTAATTGATGACTTAAACGATCTATGGGAATATGGATTACAAACTTTTGATGTTGTTGAAGGCAACACATTTACAATGCATGCTGCTGTATTGTGGATTATCAATGATTTCCCATCTTATAGGAATTTGTCAGGGTAGAGCTATGAATGTTATATGGCTTATCCTGTTTGTAATCATCAAACATATTCAATAAGGATACGAAGTAAAATCTGTTATATGGGTCATCGTCGTTATTTGGAACATGGGCATAGATGGCGAAGAAGTAAACAGTTTAATGGCACAGTTGAGTTGGGTGAAGCTTCGATGCAGTTGTAGGATGATGACATTTTTTACCAACTATCACATTTGGGTGACATTACACCTGGCAAACACCCAAGTAATAGAAAGTGTAAGAGAAATGATATTGAACTGAATTGGACTAAAAAATTCATATTTTTCAGCTTGCCATACTGGAAGGAATTACTATTGAGGCACAATCTTGATATCATGCATACTGAGAAAAATATTTGTAAGGCCATTTTAGAGATTGTTATGGGAATTGATGGAAAATTCAAAGACACTATTAAGGCTAGAGTAGACTTGGAAGACATGAATATTAGAAAAGATTTGCATTAGGAAGAAGAGATGATGGATCATACTTTATTCCCCCTGCTTGTTACAACATGTCAAAAAGTGAGAAACAAGCATTCTGTCAGTTCCTCCAATTAGTCAAATTTTCGGATAGATATGCATCTAATATAGGTCGTTATGTGAATGTTAAAGAGGGAAAGTGTCAGGGTTGAAAAGCCATGATTGTCATGTACTTTTGCAACGACTACTTCTTGTTGGAATATGTGGGTATTTGCAGAACAATGTGTCCATTACTTTGGGTTAAGTGGGAGAGTTTTTTAAGCAATTATGTTGCAAGACACTGTTGAAGAGCTTGATAAATTGGAGAAAGACATGACATTGATTCTATATAAGCTTGAACTATTATTACCCCATCATTTTTTGATGTTATGGTTCATTTGGCAATTTACTTGCCATATGAAGCAAAACTTAGTGGATCGGTTCAATTTCGATGAATGTTTCCGATTGAAAGGTAATTCATATTAAATTCAACAAGTTTTTCCTATGTTATTTGTTTGTAACAATTCCTAAGTTTTTAACTATTTCTATTCAGGTTTTTATGCTCTCTTAAGCATTATGTACGTAGTAGAGCTCAACTAGAGGGGTCTATTGTAGAGGCTTATATAGCAAATGAATGCTTGACTTTTGTTCAATGTACTTAACTGATGTGAAGACGAGATTTAATAGACCAGAACGTAACTTCGATTTTAACGATGATAGTGGGTTATCTATTTTCTCCCAAAAAGTTAGGCCACTCAGTGCGGGTAAATATGTGGAGTTAAGTAAAGATGAATTTGAAATTGCCCATTGGTATATTTTGAACAATTGCGAGAACATTGATACATACATAGAGTATGTATATTCCTTTTAATTCAAACAATCATATTACAATTTCCTTCATTAACTCTAGGATCTTACTGTATTTTTTTCAATAGAGAGCACAAAGATACAATTCACAACAAAGGGATCATTAATATTGAAGAAAGAGATAGGCAGAAGTTTGTACCATGGTTTAGAAATCGAGTAAGTTGTTATATTAATTACATATTATGAAAATATGAGAATATGATGAGATCCTCATATTTATTCCCAATTTGTCGTACAGATGATACGGTTACATAACCGTAACGTGCAAGAAGCAACAATAGCATTATATAGTTTAGCATATGGGCCCCATATCTGTGGGATGAAATACTCAGGTTGCATTGTTAATAGAGTGTGATATCATATACAAGATTGAGATAGTCGAGTTAGAAGTCAAAATAGTGGGGTTGTCATTGAAGGATGTCATGACGACGAAATCATTGACTTCTACGGTGTCATATCTGAAATTATAGAGTTGTACTACAACAAGGATAAGAAGGTTGTTCTACTTAAATGGAAATGGTTTGATCTAACTGACATGAGAGTGAACAGGAATATTACTAGCATAAATGTTAGTAAGACATGGTATGATAATGATCCTTTTATTCTTGCAAGTCAAGCCAAACAAGTTTTCTACGTTAACGATACTATGTTGGGTAACAATTGGAAGGTTGCCCAAAAGTTTCAACAAAGGAATGTCTTCGATTTTTGTGAAAGGGATATTGTTGAATTGAATGAGGATGCTGATGAAGTCTATCAAGATATTGGACTGGAGATCAATAATGAAGGCATTCTAGTAGAAGATGCGGATATATCATCATTCTATAGGAAATATGTTGAGCCCAATATAGTTCAACTGGATGAAGTCCAACCTCATCTTATCTTACAAACAGATGAAGACTATACTCAGGATGATTTCAATGACAATGACGATACTTTGCTAGAATATATTAGTGATGAAGAATCAGACGATAATTTACTTAATGATGATGATTTTCTTCATCTTGATCATGATGATTGAATGTAAGTTTCATTTTTTGTATTGTTTCAAATGTTAATAATATAACTATAGTTCTTACGTTGTTAATGTTGTAGTTATGTTAATTTACGATGACTATAAGCATATTTTTAATGTTTCAGTTATGTTTTTGTGGTAGTTGATTATTTTGACAAAATCTTGATATTGACGATTTCCGTAAATAAATTGTTTTTGTTGTTTGAAATGTTAAGAATATAATTGTCTCATGTTGTTGATGTTTTATACAGGTTCATTATAATGGCATCTGGTAGAAACAAAGGAAAGAGGATGGTAATGCGCGATGAAGTTTCCTCCCACTGAACAACCAGCAATTGCATCATCGCATGAGGAAAGTCAACAACAACAACCTTTACCAACATTGTCTGGTAGTCATAAAGGATCTTTAGGTCTGTTCTTGATAACCAAACATATTTACATTTATGCTCTCATTACATGTTAGTATGTTTTTATCATTATGTTTTTTTTTCAGGTTCTAATACTGGTCTCAAAAAACGAGGTAGAGGTAAGACAAAAGGAACTGAGTTGCAACGAATGAATGTTGCAATGAATACCAAGTTGTCAGTGACGATTGACTCCACGCAAAGGCGCCCAGTCGATAAGATCCAAACTGCAAAATTGGCTAATGAGTTGGGCATCATCGTGAGGAATGAGTTGCCTTGCCTTCAGCATGTCAGGCAGTTAAAGGAAGACAATTTGCTGCAAAATGCTTTGGATAAAGTTTTGGTAATTTTTCAATTAATTTCATTGTATGTATTTCAATTTTACTTCACTAAAATAATAACTTATCTAATACGTGTTTTCACAGATGAAGCTCAATATCGTTGATATCGACACGTTTGAGGTTTCAAGTAGTGTTAGTTCACTGTTGAAACAAAGGATGAAGGATCATTGATATTGACTTCATAAATATTATCAGTCTTTCCCTTTTGATGAAGAGGCAAGGAGACATGTTCCAGAGCAAGTGACTGAAGAAAATTGGAATGAAATGTGCGATTATTAGGCTTTAGCGAAGGCTCAGGTAGTTAGTTTTCTCTCCATATTTCCTTCCATTAATTATGCTTAAACATCTCATAACTAGTTCTCTTAATTTAGGAAAAGTGTTAGAAAGCCAAGGCCAACAGAGCAAAAATGAAGACTCCTTATAACACCAGGTTCAGGTCATTTGTAGTCGTCCGACAAGAATATGTAAATGTAACATTTTTAATTTATTATTCTATTTTTGAATACAATAAATTCTAGTTGGTTATAATTTTTTAAATTCATATTATAGAGTCAAACACAACTCCAAGGGCAAGAGTATAATAGGATCACATTCTAGAAGCACACACACCACAAGGAAGGTCAAGGTTGGACACCTGAAGAGGCACAAAGCAATTATGTAAGTACAAATAAATTAATATTACAATTTATTTTCTATGTAATAGTGAGTAATTATTTTTTAGTTAACTCGATTTTCTACTTTATATTGTAGGACAAGATGCAGGAGTTGTTGCAGACGTCATTGGCTGAGAAGAATTAGTCCAATGTCGATGACATTTGCAACAATGTCCTTGGTACACAATCGGGCTATATCAAGGGTCTTGGATATGGTCCTAAGCTTGTTGGCGCGTCTTCATCCCGACCAGCATTGTTGACGGCGCTTCAAGAGGAGAACAAGATATTGAAGACTAAGTTAGATCATAATATTAAAGAAGTTAACAAGCTTAAAAAATTTGTTAAACAAATACTAGGTTCTGCATATGTTAGTGGTAGTGACTCAGATGAAGACTCTTAGTTTGTAAATGATGTGTAAATATTTTTTATATAAAATGCATTCTTTTTTATATTTTATTTTATTTCAATTTATTATTATTTAAAAATTATGTCACTAACATTAATTATAAAATGAATAATATTAATATTTCAAATTGTCTTAAAAATTGTAATAAATTTAAATTAATTCGTTTTTAACAATTCAAATTGAAAATTAAATTTTGTCACCAAATATTATTAGCTATCAAAAAATTTCGTCACAAAAGGTCATTAGCTACGTATACAGAACATCGCTAAAATTTTTCGCTACAACAACATAATAGTAGCTAAAAGAATTTTGTTACTAAAACAAAATCGTCACAAAAGCCTATTAGCTACCAAAACCTAATTCGTCACAAAAAGTTTTTACCTACGTTTAGGGACCGTCTCTAAAAACGTTTCCCTACAACAAGAACTTAGTAGCTAAAACTATTGTGTTACTAAAATAAAATCATCACTAAAAACAATTACCTACGAATAGACTTTCGTCGCTAAAATGTTTTATCTGCGAAACATAAACGTCACTCATAACTATGTACGATGTTTTTTATTATCGACGGTTATACTTTCTAGCGATGAATTATTTGTGTTGAAAATACTTTTTAGCAATAACTTTAGAAAAACGTCACAGATATTGTTTTGTTACCGAGATTCAGCGACGATTTGGGCGACGATATATTTTCGTCGCACATGAGTATGTGCAACGATTTGTTATTCTTTAGCAACATTAAATTTTGTGCTAAATGTCCTGTTTGTTGTAGTGTTTGTTTATTCCCATTCGGCGACGTGCCTGTTTACATGTAGTGGATATACTAGTATCGAGCGTTTCAAGGAAACTGCAAAGAGCTTGTATAATCAGTACGTGTTGTCGTACGACCCAATCTTTGTTATTTCCGGAATATGTTGTGTCCGATCAAAGTAATCTAGATATTACAGTGTCCTTGTCTGGTGATTCAACGACCCTTCTCCCGTTTCAGATGGTATCTTGTGGATTTTCGTTTTATGGTGTTGTTCGTTGGTTCTATGATTGTAACGGTCCAATCTTGACCTCTATTTTACATTCAAGATGTTTTATTCTTGTAAGTTGGGATTTGTCTCTCTTAGCTTCTTCTTCTCGTGTTTATGGAAGGAACCAGAAGATTGCGCATTGCCGCTTTGTTTTTCTTACAAGTGTTGATGGGATGATGAATTTGAAACCATCGGTAACTTGGATTCGTTAGTGTTAGGATATATATTATATATATCTAAATAATTAATTTTGGCATTATATATTAATTAGACATATAAGTTATTAATTGTAGTAGGATTTAAAAAGATGTGGAAGAATCCTATACAAAATAGAAGTATACTCTCTGACAAACTTGTGGTATATCAGTTGGTGTTTAAGATATGTATTGCTGGATTTTTGGGAGATAAGATTGTGTGGGTACATGTGCACATCTTCAAGATAAGGTAGAAGTCTATCTCCCGGAGGGTGTGTGCGTGAAGTGTGATGGTTAATAAATAAACTCATAGGGCTGCAACATGAGATGTCTATGAAGTAGAGCTGAATATACGTGTAGGTATGGAGTGAGTTCTTTAATGGGCATTAATTAAATATTGAAAAACGCAACCTACTTTGTGGAGTGAGTGGATGTATTTATCAATGGCATAGGTGGGCTCAACGTGGGTTTTAAATATTAAGTGTGCAGTGGGTTTATATATGTAAAAAGAAGCTCACGTTTGTTTTGGGTGTTCTGGTCTTCATATCACTGTGGGGTAGCTTGTGTGGTGATTAATCTATTGTTTTTGGAGTCTTGCAATAAAAGTGCAGGGGGCATTAAAGTTAATATGGTGAGTGTGAGTATTATGGAATGATAGCATAACGAAGTGGGTGTGTATTGTGCATGACTTCGGGGATTGCAGTATACCGTGGGTTAAGTTTCTAATTTTCCAGATTCAGTGTTCTAGGATTGTGCGTGATTTTTTTTGGTTGCATCATTCTTTATTGGCTTAGTGATCATTAATTGATTTCTTTATGGGCTGCGCATACTTTGTGTTGGTGTTTATATGAGTCAGCCTATTGGTATTGCGACAACTTCCAGATCTATTTCAGTGGAGCTTAACCTTTCGGGAAGTTGTTTTCTTTTTCTCAAGTGTATTATTATTTTGTTCTTAGTTGATTGATCACTTTAGTTGTTTATTTCTTATTTTTATTATCAAATATTGTTGAGAAAATCATCTATTGAGATTAGTACGAGGCGGTCGTACTATTGGGTTGATTGAGAAAATTCTCTGATGAGGTTTGTACGAGGCGGTTATAGTATTGGGTGTGAAATTCTTTCACGGGAAGTGAGGTTGAGGGATAGTATCAAGAGTTGAGTGGTGTAGGCTCAGTAAAGCCTTGGGTAAATCTACTGGACTTCGGTGAAAGTTATTAAACTGGGTGAAGGCTCCGCAGATGTAGGCAAGGTGTGCCGAACTGCGTTACTAAATTTCTGGTGTTTTTATTATTTCAATTTTGCGTGTTTTAATTTCTGTCCTTGTTAAAGAAGTTTGCGGAAAGTTTGCGAAATAAGTAACACTTTCGGTTTTTCAGTTAGCAACTACTGGAAAGATTCTGATTTATGTCCTTTCTTATCCCATTATGTGGGTGGTTGTGAACATCTTTTACAGGCAGTTTTGGTTTCGTTTGTTTTCATCTCCTTCTCAACTTATCTGGAGTTAACAAGGAGGGAATTTTGATGAGATTTTCGCAACTCCAAGTGTTTAGGGGTTTTTGGATGTTATGAAACTCAAATTGGCACATTGAAAAAGTGTTAGCGAAAGCTTTTAGAAGCGGTTTGGCTTATTATTTATAACGAATTGGATATAAAGAGTAGCTACTACAAGGAAAATGGGATTCGAGAGAGGGAAAGAGTCTGTAGGGGATTTGTTGAGAGAAGAATCCTATGTTAGCCCTCCTTTTAGGAGCACCTCTCTAAATCACGAGTTCGGATCCTCTGTCCAATATTAGCCAGTCTTACTCTGTCAAATATCAAAACGGCGTCGTTTTTTATGAAAATTGGAGAGTCGCCTGTGGGACCCATCAACTGACGCCGTTTTTTAGCTTAAGCCAAAGCCAGTATTTTAGAATTAGCCACTTTTAAACAATACATATTTAACAGTAACGAAAATGGCTTTATATAAAATCATTTTAATTTTTATTTATTATAATGAAAAATGTACATCATTATTTATTTCTCTTTATTTTAAAAGACAAATAATTTTTATTTGTGTGTTTAATTCTTTTTATTTGGATGATGACAAAAATAAACAAATATTTTTATCCTTATTCTTATTAAGAACA
>JANQBM010043693.1:0-10195 GCA_025594535.1 Erythroxylum domingense | reverse complement strand
AACTCTTTTGTTTTATTAATAATAAATATTTTCATTACAAAACTATAACTGAAGAAGATAAAGTTACATGTAAATACGCTTACTTTCCAGGGCACTATATTTACATAACTCCAACACTCCATCTAGTTGGTTGAAAATGATGATGGATAGAGTTTGAATAGGTTCAACCTACGTTGGCATTCCCTCACCGCTCTATTCCCTTCTTTGAAGTTTATCCTATGCATGCAAACATTTGGGCTTATACCTCAAATGTCAGATATTTGCCATCCTTTGGCCTTCATCCATTTCTTAACAATTTATGCCACTCACTCTACTCTCTTGTTCTCCATCCAATTGATTGGAAATGAAGATGCAACAATTTGTACAACAATTTGACCTTCACCTAAAAAGGTGTATCTGGGATACATAGGCAAAGGTTTAAGCTCTAGAATTGGTGGTTTCTTTTTAGAGGGTGGTATGGGTACTTCAGTCTTAGTCATAAAAGGTCAAAATTTTTATAGGAAGCTTCCTCTAAATTAGATAGGGATATAAAACATAAAGAATGTAATACTGAAAGTTACAAGCTCAAGAGGTTAATTGGCATTGACGTGCCTCACATTGGAATGGAACTGATCTAAAGAAGTAGTATCATTAGATATTAGTTATAAAACTTATTTGTACCTTATTTATAATATATGCTTTTCAACGTTAAGTTTTCAATAAAACTTGGCCACTGATTAACGATATGGAAGTGGATACAATCATGCAATTCTTAAGAAATGGGAAATGTCTTGATGAAAGCAAAGTGTTATTTACACTTCCTTTTTGGTTCCCCAGTTTTGAAGACACCATTGTTAGCATTTAGTGAGGCTTAAATTGCTAAATCAATTTCAGCAATAACTGTACGGGACCAAGTCATACATCTAACACCACAAAAAGTATAGGGGACCATAACATATAATCATAAACAAATAAGCATAAACTAAGGCATAAAACAAGTACATAAACAAACAGATTTAATGGACCATAAAAATCATAAAAGGAAGACACGATGGACCTACTGCAATGAAATGTCACCCACCTGATATAGACACCCGATGAGCATGTGAGATGATTTGCTTGTTGTGTGTGCGACAATAATAACAAATAATTACACTACAATCGTCTGAGGAAGGACACGAAGGGAAAAAGCGGGAAGAATCGCGAGATTAGGGATTGTGTGGAAATGAAGAAGATGGAAGATTAGGGATTTTTGTTTAAAACGATGCGTGAAGGAGGAGTTGTCATTCGACGTAGTGTGGTAGATTAGGGATTGGTTTGAAATGCAATGTGGCAATTGGAGGTTTGGTTTGAAACACATCATCTCCTCGTCACACCGAGATGTTACACTTTATGTGGATGTGAGACCCATCTCCATAATCACGTCAGCATTTTATGGGTCCCTCATCTATATAATTAAATAAAATAAAATAAACGTCAAATTTTAATGGGCCACGTCAACATGTAACTTATGTTGCCCTAATGATGTTAATAGTAAGGGCTCAATCTCAATGTTTTCTAAACATCAGGGTTTGATAAATGTTAGGGTTCAATTTGAACACTGTGAAATGTTATGTGCTATTTTGTACATCAGTAAGCATAAGATTCTCTAACCTAGAGCCTTTCCAATGTTTATAAGCCTAAAGGTTTAGTGATGGACAAGTACGCTTTTTCTAGTGAAGAAGCCTATCAATACAAAGTGTGACTTAGTTACTCCTCCTCTAATAGTGGAAAAGTAAGCCTTTTATCAAGGAAAGAGACTATTAGAATAAAGTGCCACTTAGTTACTCCTTCTCTAAAAACCTCAAAAGGAAGAGCAACAATCCCCTAACTAAATTTTTGGGCCCCAAATTATGCCCTAGTTGAAATGTTACATATTCATGAAAGTATCTGTATTAGATATGGTGGTATTATCATGAATTATATATGTTTTGAATTTCAATTAATGGATCATACTTAATGAGTTGGAATTAATTAATACCATTAAAGAATTAAGGTATTAAAATGGACATTTTTATTAGGAAAATTTCTAGTGGTAAGATAATTTGGTACATGAAAATTAGTATGACTAAGCCTATACTTTGAATGACATTTGGCAACATTGGTTGAGTAACAAGTGGCATAATTGAATTGTGACATTTGGCAGCCACACATGAAGACATGTATATGGCTTCATTGAAACACAAGTAGCTTACCTTCATATGTGTTATGTGGCTTGATTAAATCAAGAACACCTAGCATCCAAAGAGATAGGTAGGTGGTAAACCATCCTTCATTCTTAATGTTTCGGCCTTCTCTCTTCACTTTTCTCCTCTCCACTGAAATCCTCTCTTACACTCACTACTTCTGGATTTTTGCTTCAACTTGGATTATCAACACTTAAAATCCTTGCTATATATTGCATCAAGGAAGTAGATTACGTTATCTTCTATACTATTTTCTTGGTGCTACGATTTGCACCTTGATTTTGGATGTGTGTTGGTTACTTGGAAGGGTTAGGTTAGCTGGTTCTTTAGAGTTGAAAATTAAAGTTAAATAAGTAAGGAAACTCTAAACATGATAGCATATATTAATACAAGTCTTATGATAATTGAATTGGCATGAAATATGTGTTATGATGTTAATAATTAAGTGCTGGAAAAATAATTCTGGTTTGGCAAATTCTGTTTTGGTTTTGGTGTATCTAAGATAATGAGTTGTGAGTTATATAATGAATTATTTTGGAATTGAGTTTGGACAGGAATTTAATAAGGGATTGAAGCATGGATAAGGTAGAATTGAAGTGAAATCGATGGTCTTTGGTGAAGGTGTATTGGATGCTATATGAAGGAGTAAAATTTTGGAAGTAAAATGAAGGTCACAGGTGAGTAAACCTTCGGTTCACTCATCCCACGATCGTGGGATTTATATGGCTCATTTCCATAGCTATGGGCAGTATTTAGGAAGGAGAAAATGTTGGTTTTATATAATTATCGGACTATATAAGGTTAAGGTACTTAATAATGGTTTAATTGAGCTTAATCAAGGTTAGAAATGAACCTGGAAGATGTTAGATTAATTAAGTAAAAGTTAATTTAATTATGGATTGTTAATTGAGCTAATTACTTAAAGAATGTGTGGTTAGTGAATAATGTGTCTAATGTTGAAATGTATGGTGTGTTAAAGGATGCATATGTCTTTATGAATACGAATGTGTTTCAAAGGGTTTATGCGATGTGAATTAAATATGATTGTTTATGAATTGGAAATTTGTGTAATTATATGTAATGTGTAAATACATAACACATTTAGTGGTACATTATTGCAAATGTTTATGCTTATAAGGTATATTAAGTTTGATCAGATGTGCATGTATATGTTCAATTTGATGAAAGTGGAATAAAGGCATGTTATGCACTAATTTTGTTGTATGTGATTCCGAAACCTGAAATGATTTGTTTAAAAACTGCCAAGTCCTAGTCCAAGGTAAATAGGCATGCCTAGAAGGAACTGCAGCTACTCCTATGAAACGACGGTGTCTCCTAATATTGACACTTTAGTGTCTCCTGATATTGGCACTCTGATATCTCCTGATATTGACACTTCAGTGTCTTTTGTTACTGAGATACAAGTCTCTCCTATTCTGTGATACCAATCATACGTATCTTCTGTTCTGGTCCAGTTACCTACTTTTGTAAAAGGATTAGCAGGCTAACTTGTCTTGCATTCTGATATATGTACAATTCTGATATAAGCTAAGTTCAGTTCTTATACAACTAAATTTAGTTATGATATAATCAAGTTCTGTTATGACATAATCAAGTTCTATTCTGACATAATCAAGTTTCGTTCTAATACTTAAAGTTCTGTGTTGTTATTATGATATTCTATTTAGATACTTGTAAGTTTTTTCTAAAGAAAGTATATCCTACTTTGTTATGTTATATTATGTTCTAATGCAAATAATATAGGATTGTTCTTTAATTTGAACAATTAAAGGTTGTGTGTGATTTAACATAATTCAGTGTATGTGAATGCTAGACGATTATTTGAAATAGTCATAAGACTATATCTTGTTTAGTTATTCCCCCATTAAGCTATATGCTTAGTATGGTGGTTTTGCTTCCGTGTAGGTTCTAATAAGAAGATCTAAGGTTAGGACAATCACAGTGGCCAAAGAAGGATGTGCTTTGCTTTGGAAGATGTATATTTGTGTTTAAGTTTAAGCTATATTTCAATGTAATGAGTCATGTTGTATTTTTTTTTTTTAATTCTTTGTAATAACCTTAATACAGGATGGGTTTGGAACTTATGACATGTATTTAGAATAGTACAATATGTTTGATATGTAATGTTTACAACAACATTTAATGATATGTAATGTATGTTTGCTTGAGTTTCTGAAAGTGTTTGGATTATTTGACATGTTTTATTAATATTTTATGTGGCATTTGCATATCCTTATAGGGGTATTTGAGTATTACATAGCTTTTAATGATGGATAGTGGGGGGCTAAATTGTATACAAGCTACTAGAGATATGTCACTGAGAATTTGAACGACTTAAGACATTGGAGGTAACATAAGTAAACTGATTGTCTAAAGTAAGAGGAGAAAAAGAGATATGTCAAAGGATACTAGAGGAGAAGTCAAAGAATAAAAGGGAGGGACTAAAGAGGAAAATCAATATATTTGAGAATAGATTAGTTAGTGGAAGAAGTCCACGGGTCAAACTACTAAATAAGGAAAAAAAAACTAGCTAATTTACATTTGAAATACCATTATTGAAAATGGTAATAATAGAGGAAGGAATCTAACCAAATCTAAAGGGAGTGTCCCAATTTAAGGAGGAATAAGAATAACAACGGAAATAACATAAACAAGATTTCTGAATAAACTGAGAAAACAAAGGAAAGATGACAGGAAGCAAACAAGATGAAAGAATGATGGTTAAAAGGGGAAAAACATAAAACTTGAAGGAATGAAAAAATTAAATATGAACACAAAAAGAAAGCTAATAAAAATGAATAAGAATAAGCTATGGAGTTTAAAAAAAGTAGGATGAAGTGCAAGAAAAAAAAGAGAGCACAACGAGAGTGCATCTTCTTTTAAAACCTTTTAAAGATTTGGTAGTACTTAGACAGGTGATATAAGCATCAAACCCTTTCTTTATTTTATAATTGACCTTTAAACTTTTTTCTTATTCCTTTCTTTAGGTATTTCCTATCTTATTTAAATTAGATAGGTGGCCAATCTATTCATAAAGATTAAGTTTTGATTACTGTTTATGTTAAGCAAATGCTCCATATTTCAATAATAACTATAGTAAAATTGAGGAATTAAAGGGATACGACATGCTAGTTCTTACATCAAGTCATTTTTTAATTTTCTAAATTTTATAATAATCAGGTGTGAGGTTTTAATTATTGAGTTACTTTTTTATTCCTTCGATTTTGTAGTACTCCACTCTCGCAAGACACATACCTCACATTTTGAGTGATGTTCGAGAACATACCCTGTGAGTGTGGAATACTAGCATAGTCAGTCAGTAAAATCTCATTACAATATTTTTTAACACACATATATGGAAATCACTAATCAAATTGGGCCCATTATTTTCTTTAATAACATTAAAATCACATTTATTATTATTACCCTCAAGATCAATCTTACTTACCAACCTTTCCACTTATTACAAAACAGAAATATTCAAATATACATGTTACAATCATTGTGAAAGACTCAATTCGATACACAAATAAGAAAATACTATTGCAGATGCAAACTGATCCCAACCTCTTTCTCTGACTTGAATGCATTGGCTATACTCCAATTTGTCTAACTAGAGTGACTCTTCTAAGCCTGAAAAATATTGCAAATTTTGGGTGAGTTTTGCAAACTCAATGAGTGACCATCCTCGATGACTCACTCGATCACATAACACATACAATTCATATAATCACATGATTCACATCATTTATCATTTATCACCGTATATCACTTGGTCATTCATTTCACATTTCATATTAAATAGATATCATATTCAGAATACATTTCAATCAGTCAAACACACGTATTATATGTATATATAGTGTTCATGGGACTCACTTTCTTTTATTATTGTTGTGACCCAGTGCCTCTTCCTTTATTCGCCCATATCCCTTGTAGATACTGAGCTGTATCAAATAATGTCCCATATCCCTTAGTGGATACCGGGTACATTCAGAACTGAGCCTGAGGCTCTGATCACAGTCTGAGCTTTAAGTTCTTTTTCACATTCTGAGCTTTAAGTTTTTTTTTTTGGTGGCTACTTCGGTCACAACAGCCTTTATGTTTTATGCATTCATGTAATGAAATGCATCACATATATTCAGTCAATTAAAAGTGCTCAAAATTCCACAATCATATTCGCCTTCATATGTCATCGGACCTTAGTCCGACATTTAACATTTATGTTGAGGATAGACATATTTCATTCAAATACACATTTAGTTTTTTCTTTAGAAATTGGTTTGGCATTCAATATTTAAGTTGATAAAACACATAATTCATCAAATTCACACACAAGGAGCACTTCCAATTTTCTCACATTTATTAAACTCCTTGGATCATTAATTTCCGGAATTATCTCAATCACAATCACATTCACATCAGTAGTAATTCAATGTAGAAATTGAAAACAGAACAAACGATGAAATGAGACCATCTAGGTCGACTTATAGTACGTTCCAGAATAGCATTTGCTTCTAAGATCTAGAAATGTCTGGATGTGGACATTTTATCTTACACATCAATATTATGCAATACACAACACATTGCACACACATTAATAATTTCACAATCTTAAGTATTCATTTATGCACAAATGTGTATATAGGCTTTGTTCAATGCATGCTTAATGACAATCCCAGGTATCACTCTTTTATTCTTGTCATGTAAACATTCATATTTCCAAACTCAAATAAGTATCATTTATACTAATGGTTTATACCTCAATAAAACCATTAAAAATCGAAATTCATAATTCCTTGGTCAATTAAGATTTATTTTCCTATAACAACTTTCTAGTCAACTTTCCTTGTTCTTTATGACCAAGAAAATGAAGTAATTTAAAGATAGTTTCTTCTAGAAATATGTTCTCCTATCTCTTAAGTTTCTAATGACACCACGATCATGCAATGTGATTTAGTATTCTTTGAGTTATACTCAAAATACTACAGACTGAGCATATTTGAAACTTTGGCTTGTACCTGATCATGCCGTCAACTTGTAAAACTCATATCTCTCAATTAACATATTTAAAAATTATGAAATTTATATCAGTTGAAAGCTAAGAGAATAAAATACAAATTTTATGTAGAAATTTTATCTAATTCTACCTAAATCAATACAGTTTATTTGATAACAAGAGGATATGATTTCTATCTAGGGTAGTGTTATAGCCTAAGTCAAAACTCAATTCAAGCCAGATTTTTAATTCTGTCTGCTAGATTTTGAAATTCTTAAATACAGAATTAAAAACAATTTCTTCAGAAAATTTGTATCCCTATATCTCTAGTGTACTCTAAATCAATAATCATTCCATTTGTATAACTACAACACAATTTATGTGTAAAAAACAGAAGCTTCATCAGTGAACATGTTGCTGCTACATTTTCCAGCACACATTTCCAATTTTCCAGATTTTATATCTAACAAAACTTGTACAAAGATCACTTTTCCTACTTCATTACTCTTTATTCTTAACTCCATTTCAAATAAAGATCATTCACAAACCAATTCGTGATATATATTTAATCGTTACCCAAAAACAAGGCATACACATTTACCCATTCATCATTGATTTCCACTTTCATTTCACTTCCAATTATCACCTTAATTCTTCCCATTTTAAGATACCACATTACTCCCTTTCTTTAGTTGTATAATCATTTTATTTCATCATAAAACAACCAAAGAGATTCGCATTAAGTCAATAAGAAAACATAATAAAAACCCATTATGTATCCAGTTTTTCTGCACTTTTTCCTACACCTGGTACTCAATTTCAATTCAAAATTCGAAACTCTTAATGATAGAATTTGAATTCGATGTCTTAATGAACAATGTATCCATTGCATCTACTTTAATCCAAAGGAAAAATCACCTCATTTGGATATCTACAAAACAAGTTATGTCTAAAATACAGATGTATATTCAATGGAGAATGTTACAACTAACATTTTTCCAACACACTTAAAACGCTATTTACTCAGTTAATCCAACGTTATATCATTCCATAATCCCTTATCCATCAAAACACAAAACAAGACATGAATCTACCCACATTTCCCATTCACATTCCCAAGGCTTCCTCAAAATCTCATGAACCCTATCTCTCCCATGCATCATTCGTTCATCACCATAGAGGTGTAGTAGGTTAGGATTTCTTATGAAAAAGAAGAGATAGCATATTTGTGAAGGAACAAGCTAAGGATTTTGGAAAAATTCAAAGATTGATGAAGGTTGTGAAACAAATTCGTGGAGGAGAAGGAAAGAAAACAATGAATAAGATGAGAAGAGAAGCATTTATGATGGTGTGGCAAGGTAACAAGTGAATGACCAAATGAGTTGGTCTCTCATTTAGAAAGAATCGTGGGGTATAACTTTCTCAAGGTTCCATTTGTCCTTCCTTTAATAACTAGTTCATTTGATTCCAATTTTTACTCTAATTGTCTCTAAATTTCAATGACATATGTCATTAAATCCTATAGTCATTTATCAAAATTTCCACTGTCATTTGACAGTTAATTCTACTACCATTTATCAATAGTCTTGCTACTTGACATTTTTCCTAGTCTAAAAATACCCAGAAAATTTAAAAGTTTCCTAAATTTTCACCAAAATTTTAAATCACTAAATACACTCTCCAAATCAAATTTTCAACATATAAAAACCACAATTCTCAATATAATCACATTTATAAACAATTATACCCAGAAAATGTCAAATGAGTGCATGTACAGTCATTGTAATGTTTGCAAAAATTCAAATTCAAATGTATGTATGCCAAAATTTTGCATGAGTATTAAATGCACTTTTTTCTAATCTCTCATTGCTATGTTCTCAATTATCGAAATCTAGGGCTCTAACCTTTAGTATGGAAACGGGATGTCACAAATTTAATACTTTAATCATTTTTATTTCCTTCTTTATTTCTTAATGTAGTTTTGGTAGTTCAGGAAAAAAGTAAGAAAGTATGTCTGATTTCTTTTTAAGATTAAGAACATACTCTTATATATAAGCATCATTTATATTTATGATACTTATCTTTTGCGCTAAAATATCACTATATAACTTATATCTTAAGGAATTGACTACATCTCTTCTCACATATGAGATGAGAATAGTGGATGATTTACATAGCTATATTGCTTTAAAGAATAATTTAAAAACTAGATGACACTTTATGAAGTGAAAGTGATAAAGAGGACAATTTTTCTGAAACCACAAGGGAGTTCAAAAGATGCTTGAAGGAAAAGGATTTAACTAGAAAGGCAAAAATTAAAGGAAAAGGTGTTGAAGTTATGTAAATATAGTGCCTTGGAAAGCAAATGTATTTACTTATAACTTAATTTTCTTCCAGTTACTTTTCGTAATGAAAATATTTATTATTAATAAAACAAAAGATTTTGGTTTTATATGTATGAGCATAATAAAAATAGTAATAAGGTATCATGATTCTTTTGTAAGTAATATACATATACATATAGATGTATGAGAAACATGTATAATATTAGAATCTAAATTAATTGATTCACAATTAAATAATCAAGTTGGACGTTTGATTATGGTTTAGACTCTAGTGTTGTGATTTATCTCCATGTAAGTAAAGGAGTTTACTTAAGGGGAATGATGACTTTCATATCAAGATTGTAGTTAACTATCAATAATGGCACTATTAAATGAATATGGAATCACGTATGTTTTAATGAATAAAGTAGGTCGTTACTTTAATCTTAAAACACACATTTTAGCATTTGCTTATTATGGACCACAATCTTAATGAGACGTGAACTCATATGTGTTTCATTATAAAAGAAATCACTTCCGTTAAAACAAATTAATGTAGTAGGGGTAAGTGGATATCGTTCCCACGAGGAATTTTTAACGATAAAGGTTAGCGAGTTCAAACGGGACAAATAACGAAAGTAAAGAGG
>JANQBM010043684.1:0-10196 GCA_025594535.1 Erythroxylum domingense | reverse complement strand
AGAAAATATAACCAAATAAACCAATACTTGAGTCTTGGACATGATTCATGGCCCAAACATGTAATCTTCAAGAATCTATCCAAGAATGCATAGCCCAAACATGTAATATTCAAGATTGGTTTAGTCTTCCACAACCTTGATACAATGGATCAATATTGGATCTCCCTCTTCCAACCTAACTTGAATGGCTTGTGCTTCAATTCTGCCCAATTGTCCAAATCTGCCCAAGTTTTGTGCACCAATCCTTTCATGGCTTCCTTGATCTTCTTGGATCTTGATCTTGTGATTGGCCCACTAGGAACATATAATGGATCATTGGCGACAACTTGTCCACCTATGGCAGCATGCTTCCCACCAGAATCTCCATGAAATTCTCCATCCATGGTAGCAAGCTTTCCATCAAGAACATGTTGACCTTGGTTCTCATCACTTATGATAAAGAGTTGTATGCTTTAAAAAGGTTTTTAGAGACTTGGCAACATTACTTGTGGAAAAAAGAATTTATCATTCATTCTGATCATGAAAGTTTGAAATTTCTAAAGTCCAGGGTAAATTGACCAAGTGACATGTTAGGTGGCTGGAATCAATTGAAACTTTTCCTTATGTTATTAAACATAAACAAGGGAACAATGTGGCTGATGCTCTTTCTAGGAGATACTCTCTTCTTACCTCTATGCATGCTAGATTACTTGGTTTTGAAATGTTGAAAGGCATGTATGAATCTGATTGTGACTTTCCAGAAATTTGGAAATCTTGTTAAAAACATGGTATTGATAATTTCTATAGATTTTATGGATTTCTATTTTTAAAAATAAACTTTGCATTCCATCTTGCTCTATGCATGAATTACTTGTTAGAGAGACATATGGTGGTGGATTGATGAGTCACTTTGGTGTTGAGAAAACTTTAGCTCTTTTGCATAAACATTTTTATTGGCATAACATGAGAAAGGATGTTGTTTCTGTTTGTGCTAAATGTATTACTTGTAGGCATGCAAAATCTAAGGTCCAATTACATGGTTTATATTCTCCCTTACCCATCCCCTCTCATCCTTGGGTTGATATATCTATGGACTTTGTGCTTGGACTACCTAGATCCTCTAGTGGAAAGGATAGCATCTTTGTGGTGGTTGATCGATTTAGCAAGTTGGCTTACTTTATTGATTGTTCTAAAACCAATGATGCTATTTATGTTGATAACTTGTTCTTTAAAGAGGTTGTAAGATTGCATGGGTTGCCAAAGACTATTGTGAGTGATAGAGATGTGGAATTTCTTAGTCACTTTTGGAGAACTCTATGGAATAAACTTGGCATTAAACTCTTGTTTTCTACTGCTGTGCATCCTCAAACAGATGGTCAAACTGAAGTGGTAAATATAACTTTGACTTCTTTGTTGAGTGTGATCATCCAAAAGAACTTGAAGAATTGGGAAAAGTCTCCCACACATTGAGTTTGCTTATAACTGTGCTATTCATTCTTCTACTCAATTTTCTTCTTTTTAGATTGTTTATAGGTTTAATCCTTTAACTCCTTTGGAAATTCCTCCATTGCCTTCTAATGAGTTTACTAACCTTGACGGTATGAAAAAGGCTAAAATTGTGCAGGAGTTGCATGTTGAAGTTAGAGCCAACATTGAGAGGAGGAATGATCAATATGAAAAGCAAGTCAATAAAGGCCGAAGGCGTGTTATATTTGAACCCATTGATTGGGTTTGGGTACACTTGAGAAAGAAGATGTTTCCAGAACAAAGGAAATCTAAGTTACAACCAAGAGGAGATGGCCCCTTTCAAGTTTTAGAAAGGATTAATGATAATGCTTATAAAATTGATTTGCCTAGCTCCAATGGTAATGTTAGTGCTACATTCAATGTATCTAATTTATCCCTCTTTGATGCTGCATATTCAAGGATGAAACTTTTCGAGGAGGGAGAGAATGATGGAGAACTATAGGCATGTGAAAGACAAAAAGAGGAGAATACATGGTGTGATTCGCCTCAAGGAAGCCTAAGATATGACTTGCATGGACATGAACTTGCAAAAGGAGGCTTAGGAACTGAAATTGGATTAGATTTGAAGTCTGAATGTGCAAGGCAAGGGGCTGAACGAAATTCCCATACCAAAGGCCCAACATTGAATTCTAATGTTCCTAAAGATCCATTACAAGATGTTGGACGCTCAATGACAAGAGCTAGGGCCAAAGCAATGAAGCAAGCATTGAATTGTTTCATCCAAGACCTTCAAGAGATAGAACCCATATTTTTGAGTCAGATTTCATCTCATAAAGGTCCAAGAGGCATTGTCTTACTCCTTGAGGCCAATAAGAAGTGTCCAAAGGCCCACATGGAGTCCAGTTGGGATAACTCACTTAAAATATCATGTGACAACCATGTGCCACTTAAAAATAAGGAGGAGGACGTGATCTATAAGGTCCAATGGGTTCAGATCATGTTTTAATTAGTTTCCTTTTTGTTTTCCTTGAAAGAAGGTCATCTAGTCAACACCTTTCTAAGTTTATTTTGTTTCCTTTTATTTAGTTTCTTCTTTAGGACATTAAAGTTAGGAAATTTTCCTATAAATAGGCACCCTCTATGTACTTTGGAAGGGGATTTTCATTTAGAAATACTATTGAGTATTATTGGGAGCATTCTTGTTTTCTTTGTATTCTTTAAGAATAATTGACTTATAGAAGGAGTGGTCTTCCTTTGTGTTGTCCTAAGGTTAGAGTTCCTAGAAACAAGTTTTCTTGGGGTTCTTTCCATTGACAAAGATTCTTGCTAGGGTTCTAAGAGATAAGTTCTCTTAGGGTTCTTTCCATTGGCCAACATTCTTCTAACCCCTTTTCTCTTTGTGATCTATTTTTATCTTTTCAAATTTGTTTCTTGTGCTTCTGTGTGTGTTTGATTCTAGTCATTTATGGGCATAATTCCATCTTATTAAAGGTTCTCTAGGACAACTTCCTATCGGGTCTCCCATCATAAGGAAACATTTCTATGAATTCCAGCCACTTGGCATGCCTTTTATTGAGTTTACCTTGGGATTTCAAGAATTTTAAACTCTTATGATCATGATGACTGATGAATTCCCTTGGCCACAAGTAGTGTTTCCATGTTTGAAGAGTTCTTAATATTGTATACAGTTCTTTATCTTAAGTAAGATGATTCAACGTTGTTCCATTTAGCTTTTCACTAAAATAAGCAATTGGTTTAGAGTCTTGCATCAATATAGCCCCAATTTCAATTCTAGATGCATCACATTCAACTTCAAAAGCTTTACAAAAATTAGGCAAACACAACAAAGGTGCATTAATTAGCTTATCTTTTAATATATTAAAAGATGGATCATCCACACGTTTCCACTTATAAACAACATTCTTTTTATCAAGTTCATTCAAAGGTGCAATAATGGAACTAAAGTTTTTAACAAACCTTTGATAGAAACTTGGTAAACCATGAATACTTCTCACCTTATTTGCATTCTTAGGTATAGTCCAGTCCCTTATTATCTTTACCTTCCTTCATCAATACTAACACCTTGGGAACTAACAAATCCAATAAACACAATATATTCCATACAAAATGTAAACCTTTTAAGATTACCATACAATTGGTTCTCTCTTAATACACTAAAAACAAGATGCAAGTGTTCCGCATGATCATTTAAATTCTTGCTATAAACTAAAATATCATCAAAGTAAACTACCACAAATTTTCCAATGAAAACATGCAAGACATGGTTCATAATCCTTATGAAAGTACTAGGTATATTAGTTAAACCAAAGGGCATTACTAACCACTCATACAATCTATATTTAGCTTTAAACTCCGTTTTCCATTCATCTCTTTCTTTCATGTGAATTTGATCGTAGCCATTATTTAAATTAATCTTAGAAAACAAGCATGAGCCATGTAATTCATCAAGCACATCATCTCTTCGAGAGATAGGATGTTTATACTTAATTGTTATTTTGTTTATGGTTCGACAATCTACACACATGTTCCATGGTTCCATCATTCGTTGGAACTAAGATTATAAGAACCAAACATATGTAAGACTTTCTCACACAAATCCCTTTTGCACCAGCTCATCAACTTGTTGTCGTATCTCCTTTGTTTCCTCAGGATTGGCTCTATACACAGGTCGGTTAACCCTGGGTATGAAATCTATTTGATGCTCAATGCCTCTTAAAGGAGTCTACATGGTATCTCTTTGAGAAAAAGGTCCTCAAAACTCCTGGAACATAGAAACAACCACACTAAGCAAAGTAGGGTTAAGGTCATTAGTATAAAAATAAACATCCTTGTACATAAGTACAAGTAGTGGCTGCCTTGTGAACTTAGCACTCTTAACCTCACTTTTCTCTCTTTCTTGAACACCTCTCTCTTGATTTTCCTCTCAGCTTCACTCTCTTTCTTTTCTCTCACTTGCTGTTTTTCTTTCTTTTTCTTTTCCTCTTGCTCACTACTTTGATTTCCCCTCATTTTATGCTCACTTGCTATCCTAATCTGGTCCTCATTAGCTTGCAAAGGTTTAAGAGGAGTTAGTACAATGGTTCAGTTATTAAGTACAAAAGAGTAACAGTTCGTGTACCCATCATGTCTAACCTTCCTATCAAATTGCCATGGACGCCTTAATAAAATTTGTCCAACATGCATTGATGCCACATCACAAAGAACTTCATCTCTATATTTGCCAATAGAAAAAGACACTAAAACTTGCTTGGACACCTTAATTTCTCCACATTTATTCAACCATTGCAACTTATATGGTGTAGGATGCTTGAAGGTATCCAATTTTAGCTTATCTACTAACAAAATACTAACAATGTTAGTATAGCTACCACTATCAATAATCATGCTACAAACCTTGTTTTTAATGTGGCATCCAATATGGAAAATGTGCTCATGTTGCTCCCCTTCATTTTCATCCTTAGATTGAATATTTAGTGCATGCCTTACGACCAGCATATCTCCATGCACATGTTCTTCAAAATCAACATCAAAACAGTCCTCCAATGGTGACATTTCATCATCACTTGAACCAACACTCTAGAACACCATTCTCCAACACGGTCATAGCCTTTTTGTTTGGACATTGAGAAGTAATATGTCTAAGCCCTTCACACCTGAAGCACTTAATATCATGAGATTTTGGGAGATGATTTAGTTTTGATTTTACCTTTAGAAGCAGAATTCAAATCCTTTGGCTTTGCAATCTCCTTTCAATTGCAAGGCTGAGTTGATGTCTTTATCTTTCCAAGTTGACTTCCAAGAGGAGTGAGAAGTTGAACCTGATTTTCTTGATAGTTGTTGTTTCTCAACCTTAATGGCCTTATATAGCAATTTCTCCATTTCCACATAGTGTTGTAAGTCTACCACATTAGCAATCTCTTTTTTTTAACCACCTATGAATCTTATGAATAATTGTCTTAGACTATGATTATTTGATTACAAAAATGAATCAGATTGCAATCATATAACTCACTTAGATGCAAGAAACACAAATCAGTTCACAACATCTCTTTCCTTTTCTCTTTTTTTTGTTTTGTTTTTGTTTTTTTAAACCCAGTTTTCTTTTTCTTTTTGTTTTGAGAACAAAATAGATTCAAAATGAAAAGAGCAATATGAGCTTTAAAAGATAGCAACAAAAGCTTTACAATGAATCTGAAGTTGAACTTAGATAAAAGAATGAACTGAAATTGTAAATCACAAGGACTTCAATAAAGGAAAAGGAAACAAACACCAAACAATGATAGGGAAAGGATAGAAACTTTATTTTTACAAACCTAAGGCTCTGATACCAAATGATACAAACCCACTAGGTGACCTGCCTTTGGAACTCTTGATCCATTTTTTATGCATGCCCAGAATCCTAGAAAACAAGTTGAACAATCAGATTAGAAGTCAGATCCTTAAAATCCCAATCTTAAGACGCCACTTCCCTTGATAAGTTAGATTTGTATTCCACCAAAAACACAAAAGAACAAGCAAAGCTTTGCTCGAAAATAACTCAATTTTTATTGATAGTGATGATCTAATAATACATCAGATAGCCCTTTCAATAGGCATTTAATATCCTAATCCTATAAGGAAAGGGTTTTCTTACCTATTCCTAGTTCATACCAAAGTAGGGAAAACCTAAATAAGAAAGAGAATCCTTAATTTGAGGATACAAATCAGTATTGAATGTGATCTCCTAAATTAAGGAAATAATATGATTTATCAAGATATGAATGAAATTATTAAGAAACAATCAACATCACCAGCCCATTGGTTGATTGCATCTTAATTATGCAGATTGAGCTCGTTTCAAACCCATGTGTGATGATCAATGTTGTACCTTGGATTCCAAGCTTGGTTCACCATTTACTAAGTCTTGTCCAACATCTTGTACATGAAGATAAGTAATTAATCTTGGTAATGCCTTAGCACCTTCAATAACAACCTCCTTTTCTTGCATCTCCATGATTAATCCTTGCAAAGCTTATTTAATTTGTTTTGTTCTTTTTTTAGTCATTGGACCTCCGATTCCTTGCAATGGTCTTGGGAAAATTTGCTAACATCATCTAGAGCTATTCGGTCAGTATCTTGATCCCCATCACAAAACTAGTTGAGTAATCGAGGGACATTCATGACAATGAGCTTGACTTTGCATCAAAAGATCAGGTGATCGTTAAAGAAAATATAAAAAGATGATGCTTGCAATAAAATTAAACCTACCTCTCTTCTAAATGGAATAAGAATTTTCATAAAGTGTTACTTGGTGATAATATACCTTTTTAACTAATCAATAATAATAAGTGCATGCTTACAAGTGCCATAGGTTCATGAATAGAGCTTCAATATTTTGAATGGAATAAGTTAGTATGTTGGCACTTTTTAATTAGTTGATTTTTGAGGTTAAGTTGATGCCTATTGATACAAATGGTGTTCAAGATGCTACAAGAAGTAATCTAGGTCACTTAGAACTGATTCCAAATATGGAAAGTTTTCGAGTTCCAAATAAGGAAACTTCACCAAATTTGGAAAATGGAGATAAAGCGCAAGGAGATGCCATGGGAAATCATATTAAGGCTGTTCAAGAAAAACAAGATTATTCAAGTGCCAATATGGAAGGTTTTTCCACTATGGAAAATTTTATCGATCCGGTCATAAGGTCCCGAGCAAAGCATTTGAAGGAGCAACTCCAAATTTATGTGCAAACACATGTTGAAAGTGGACCATCCAAATATGGAAAGTCCATATATGGAAATGTTTTGGAGCCTAATATGTCTACATAATTGGGCTAAAAGACTAGTTTGAAGTTTTTGTGTTTTTGGGCCCGTTTTGGGTCACATTCGGGTTTGTTTGGTATGGGTTGTTTTTATTTGTCTCCTTTAGGTTAGAATAAGTGAAATAGGCCACATTTCAGGTGGGCCACGTTGGTTTTACTCACTTCTATTTCAGACTTGGTTTATGGGCTCAATTTAGCTTGTTAAGTTAGAATACATAGGCCCCTTGTTATTTTTACTTAAGCCCATTCGAAACCCATTAGGTTTAGGTTTAATTAAGCATGTTTTAGGGGTTTTTTTATGGCTGTCATATTCACCTCTCCATCTTATTCTCTCCAGCAGCCACCTCTCTCTCAACATTGAAGATCGTCTTTTCATCTCACCCACCTTCTCTACCACTTTCTCCACATCATCCATGTTCTCCATTACCTTAAAGACATTTATTTCAATTTTTAATGTTTTTTCTTGCATTGTAATGCCTATAAAAAGACTGTTTTCTGATGTAATTCGAGAGAAGTTAGAATTTGAAAATTTCAGAATTGAATAAAGAGAGCTTTTGCTTTCTTTTATGTTTATGTGCAAGGTGTTCTTATTGATTGCAATTGAGTTTATCTTTTGTTATCAATTTTAGTTCCTATTTCTTGTGTTCTTGAGTGCTTAATTGATTGGGGTTCAAGGGTATTTCTAAAAATTAACTTGAGTTCTTTTCGTAAGTGTTCTTGGGTGTACGAACAAATCCTAATCTGATTGCTTTGTTGAGAAACTAATTCTGATTTGATTGGTAACGAGTTCTAAGGGTAGATTAGGGGTCTTGGGGTTTCGCATCACTAATAGATTTGATCCCATTGTACCTTTTGCATTATTGCATGATTGTGTGTTTATGTGTTTGTGTGTTTCATTTGCTTTGGGTTTTCGTTTTCTTGAGGACACACAGATTTAAGTGTGGGGATGTTAATAGGTCTACAATTTAGTATGTATTTTAGGTATTAGAGTGTGTTTTTAGTGTTTTCTTAGATGATAATCATGTGTTTAGGATTTAGATTTATGTTCTTATTAGTGTTTTTATGTGCTTTGTTTGTTTAATTGTTGTTTAAGGCAAGAGTTTGATATTAATTGTATATTTCAATGATTGTTTGATGTGTTTGGTGATCAGTGGAGATAGGAGAACGAGAAGAAAAGATGAAAAAAAGTTGGAAAAATAAGTCTGGCATGATCATACGTAGCCATTCACGAACAAAGAAGCAGCAAATTGGAGAGCCTCTTACACGATTGTGAATTCCATGCATGATTGGGCCAGAGAGCTGGAGACAATCTATGTACCATCGTGCATGGAGCAAATTCCAACAAATTTTGGCTTTTCTAGCTTGTAATTTTTTTGTATTCTTGTCATTTCAGGGCTATTTTTAAAACCAAAACTAGTGAGAAAAAGCTAGAAAGAAGCCTAGAAGGCTTAATAGTATAAACAGAAAAATAAAAACAAAAAGAGAGAGTATGCACATCATAAACAAGGAGTTTAAAGTGTAAACATCAAGATTAACTCCAAAATTTCTAGAATTGTACATCAAAACTTGAAGTTGTTTTTTCTCTTCCTATATTTCACTGTCTTATATATTAATTTTGAATAGTGGTGTGTTGAATATGATTATGGATTTCTAAATCTATATTAGGGTTTATTCTTGAATTTTTTTAGCTTTATTCTTGTTGAATTCAATATAGTGTTGCTTTGTGGTATTTGTTATGCTTATGCTTAATAAGAAATCAAGAGATTGAATCAAAATTATATGTCTTAAGTTGTGCAACAAGATTGGTACCTTAATAGACCTATAATATCAGATTAATAAACAATTGAAGATCAAATCCAATTGAGTAGTTAGGAGTAGTTTTGTGAATCAAGAGGTTACAATTCAATAATTATTTATTTCAATTAGGATTATTTGATTGGATACCAAAAGAGGATAATCAAAACCTTAGAATATCTAGGATCAAACATAATTGAATTAATAAGTTAGAGAAGACAAAACAAGGATAGAATGATCCATAAGTTTCCATTATTGATTAAATTCATTCTTATTCCTTGCTTCACTTATTCAATTGTTTAGTTTTATTATTTTATTTTAATTTCCATTAATTTATGTTAATTTAATCTTTTACTACCTTAGACATAGTGCATTTGATACACTGATATTTTCTTGTCTTTTTAGTTCCTCTATACTTGTATTTATTCTCATTTCCTGTCTTATATTTTACACTTATCTTGTTTTATGCTTTTCAGGTACATTTGGATAGTAGATGTAAAAATGAGCTTAAGGAGATGGAATTTGTAGAAACAGAGTTCATATTTGGAAAGAGGAGCTCAAAATGAGTAGGAATGGTCAAAGTTGCCAAATCCTAATCCCAGTAGGATTTGGAATCCCACTTGCACAAGGAATCCTATTCTAATAAGGATTTCTTGTTTTGGTAATTTGAGGAGAAAAATAGATTCAGTGACGAAAAATATGATGGCAAGTAATCCTACTCCTACTAGGATTAGGAATCCTATTCGTGTTGCAAGGATGCGCTACCTCCTCTTCCTTCTCCAACTTGGATTCCACCTTTTAAAGATCAAATTCAACATGAAATAGAAGTCCTCCTCTATGGATTCTTTTTTTTAATCCTACAAGGATTCAACTTTCTCTTGCACCTCCTCATGACTAATATAAATAGGATATATTAGCTCATTATTTTGACAACTTCTCATTCTCTCTCTTGTACGTTACTGTTCATGCACTATTTACGTGAATAGTAATTTTCTCTCTTCACCTTTTATCTTCTTTACTTAAACAATAATTAGGGTTTTATTTTATTTCTCTTTGTCGCACCTTATGTTGATGAAGAACTAATTTTTCTTTTCAATTGTAAGAGGTATTAACCTTTAAACTCTAGTTTATTCAT